>ONZK01001973.1:45282-56214 GCA_900322385.1 Pharnaceum exiguum | reverse complement strand
CCCCCCCCCCCCCCCCCCCCCCCCCCCCTCCCAATCCGGCCTGTTTTTGCATATCACATATGAGCCTCCTACATTACGTCTACAAGCCTATGATACAAGTGTCAACAATCATTCTCAACATTAAGTCTTTATGCCTCCTACCAGCATTTTCGGCGGCTAGAAACCTATGATTCATGTCTCAACCACTGGGTTCTCAAAAAAAAAAGGTCGCAACCACTGGGTAAGAGCTCTCAGATTAACTGAATTCTAACAATTTCTATCTCCAAAATCCCAAGTGATCACTAGCGATCAGCACACCTAATTCAAAATGCAATCAGACTAATTAACAACTAGTAAAACTACACTGCATGGACTTCCCAGTGTCTATAACATCAACAGAACAAAAAAGACTAAATTTTTACAATACCAAGTATCCAAATATAGCAATACAAACTCTCTTTACAAATGCCTTCACACATACATACAAAAAAAAACAACAAAAACTCCCCAAAATGCATGGCCCATCCATGATCACACTAATTAGTCAACATTTCAAAAAACCCACAAAAACCCAGATACAATCTCCAAAAATAAAAATACCCAGATGATCAAAACACATAAAAAACCACCCCAAATCATCAAATTACAAAAACAAAAAGAAAACATCATTATTAGTCAAACCATAACTTAATACTTAAATAAATAAATACTACCTGAAAGTATTGAATGAACCAAGCAAGGCCCTCCCTTTGATTTCTCTGCAAACTGCTCTTGTTAACATGATTGATGATGATCACCAATTCTCAACAATCTCTATTCCTCTCTCTCTCAAGCACTTTTAAGTGTTAAGTTTTGGGTTTTGTTTGCTTTATTGAGTTAAGTGCACACGTGAGTAAGTGAGGAAGTTCAGTTATGTCTACTTACGTGCCGTGATTTCCTGGGTGGAATATTTATATTCGAGATTATCTTGACCGTTAGATGTTTAATGTTTTTGTCATTAAGATGATAAGAAGCTGAGTCATAAATGAATCAGGTGATATTTGATTTGATTAAATTGGACCGTCCATATGTTGGAGATTTGTAACGATCAATCATGTAACGACTAGTGTAAGCCGCATTTACATACTCTATTGGACTATTGCTATAAAGTCATGCGGAGAAAATACCATTCACCAATGCTTAAGGCCTCGTTGAGTTCACATGTGTAGTAACAAACTAACGATCTAATTAGCCGGAGGCAGTCATGCATCACTAGTAGGAATTAACCTTGGTCCATGATAAGGAAAAACTCGTGGGAAAACAAAAAAAAAAGTCTTAATGAAAATTAAATATAACTCATTTCATATATAAGATTTTTTAGTATTAATGATTCCTTGAATAGTCATTAATGATACCTCTGGGCAATAATGACCCCTGATATAAGTATTAATGACCTTCTCCTCACCAGTCTCATACATAAAACGGGTTCACCCTAAAATTTCTCTAAATTCTTATACTATGGTTCTTTAAAAGAAGAAAAAGGAAATCTTATATAGCAAAAGGTTGGAAAATAATTTTGTATAAAAACAAGTTTATGCCTTATAGAACCATAGATGATCTAAAAAAATTAAGTATCATAGTTTTTTTTTTTTTTTGAAAAGCTAAATATCATAGTTGATCCATCAAGTTTTGCTTTTATTATAGTGGAATTTGTGTACTCGACTACGTTTGTGGTGATGGATGGGGTGTTCTGAGGTTACCTTTTGATATATTTTGTCACTTTTATCTTAGCAAGTTAGTTTAGTACATGGATGATCAAATTAATGTTGTATTTTGCCCATTTTTATATTTAAAAAAGGTCATGTTTGGAAGAGACAAAAAACAAAAAAGCATGAGAAAATCAATAATTATACAAATAAAGTTTAATAAATTACTTGACAAATCACTAGGTTAAGTAATGCAACAAAAACTTTATATTACTAATTTTTATTCATCAATGACAACAATAATGGAACAAAATTTATTTCTCTTAATGTTGATTGACTTTTTAGTTCAGGCTAGAACTGTTTGAAATATGGATGGCAGTAGGTTGGGAATGTCGGAGGGTCCTCTACTCCTCTTCCATCCCCACCCCACAACCATGGCAAGTTTACCCAAGACCATCGTCACACCACCTTCCACATACATCTTTATCCCTAGATTCGCTTCGACCTACTTACCTATCATCTCGTATCCATTAACCCGAAAATGAACTATTATGTAGATAAATGTCCTTAATGATAAAAATGGATTATGTGAATACAAATACAATTAAAGAGTATAGAATTTAGTGAATGAAACTTTCTACTCTATCTTAAACTCTGTTACCCATCCATCCACCATCCATTCTTCCACAAGCACCATCTTCTTTTTCTTTATAGTTCATCTTGAACAAGACTTGAGGTGGATCTCTAATCACATCCATCTCATTCTCATGAGGCCATGACCCATTAAATATGTCTCCATATTTGCTCCAACTAGGGAAAAGGCGGGGCAAGATGCACTTAGATTTGACCCGCTGTTTTCCCTATTATAAGTAACATGTAAAAAATCCTTAAGTATAAGAGAAAATAATCAAAATATATATAATTTTATTTTTGGACGTAATTATCCTCTATTACAACATATATGTACATACTTACATTAAGAATGAATTGAGAACTTCTACTAACGCATTAATATGTGTCCGTTAAATAATTGCTAATCAACTCATATGCCTTATTCGTTATTGAAACTTTCTGCAATACTCTGAATGATGCTTTCCATGAGACCTCCCTCATCCTCTTCTTCCTCATCCTCCTCTTCTTCAGAAGATTCTTCTTCTTCCTCCTCATTCTCCTCCCCACCTCCCCCCCTCTTCTTTGATTTTTTCTTACGTTTCCTTGCCATCTTGAACCCTTTCGTCACAAGAGGAATTGCGACAGCCATTACTTTTTTATTCTTGAGAAGTCCATCAATCCCTTCACTTTTCTTAGAGTTTTCATCCTTATGAATAACACCATCTTCTTTAAGCTCTTCAGGATTTTCGCCCTTTTTAAGCTTCTCCTCAATCTTTTTGACTAATAATTTAGCCGCTTCTCTCTTTCCCACCATAATTTGTGATCAACTTTGTTTTTAAGAACACATAATTCACATAGATAAACTTATGATATCATATGTTGGAGATAAATCAAAATGCCATCATTATATCACCATATGTTTAGAGTTGCTAATTTAAGAGGTCAAAACAACCGGTAAACCTAAAACGTTGCTATACAACATTATCAAAATTACTACTACTATTTTTGGTTGGAATGAACAAAATAAAAGTTGCATTAAAATATTTTTTTGTATATTTTCTGCTGAAAAATAAAAAAAACGTCATTATTGTTTTTACCATGGAAAAATCACTGCAATAATTTTCCCCAAGAAGTAATTATTCATGTAATCCTTTTTTTCTAAATAACAATAATTCCATTCTGTCGGCGGGTTATAGTCAACCCATCAACCCACTGTCCACTGAACATTTTATATTCGTTTTATTCATCAAGATATTTTCCCATTTCATTACATAAATAAACTGATAAAAATCACTCGTTCAGTTTGTTCTCCTTTTGTCTGTTTGTTTGTCTCTCTAAACTCAGAAAAACCCCTCTTTAGTCTTTCCCCTACGAGGTAAAAAACTTTCCCTTCTCTCTCATTTGACTTTAATTATTTCTACTCTTAGCTAGTTAGCTGCATGTTTGATTGTTTGTTATAACTTGTGCTATATATATTATTTCCGTCTAGAATTAATTGTCCACTTGACTCTTATAATTACTAGCACCGGTTAGTAGACAATCGGAAAAGTTTGGGTGAAACGGGTTTATATAATAAAGATAAAAAATGTAAAATAGGACCATTTTCGTTTATTAGTGACTTTTTTACACTTATTTTAATTGGACACAAGAAAAAAAAAAGATCATCCAAACTGTGTAGTAAATGACTACCTGCTGAGACTGAACTCAACGGGAAAAAACTCTGAAAATAGTGAAAATTATAACTAAAACTGAACTGAACTAAGCTGAACTGTAGCAGACAAACAAAGCACATCCTAAATGGTGAAGGGAAGTGTTCATTAGGCATTAGTTAGTGTCTTTGGATTGATATCGAAAGTGGGTATTTAATTTGAGCTGCTAATATTTTGTAGTTTATTATGATTGTAGTGAACTAGTGAAGTAAAGGGCACATTTGAGATGGGATGTGTTGGTTACTGAGATCATGAAATTTGTCAATATGGGTTGCATAGTGATTAATGTTGTTGTTGTTGTTGTTGTTATTGTTGGTTGCATAGTGATTCATGTTTCAGACAATGTCCATGTGTAGTGTTTTCGTAGGCGTTACGATGTCAACAGCTGCAAGGAAGAGGCTAATGAGGGACTTTAAGAGGTTGCAGCAAGACCCTCCTGCAGGGATCAGTGGAGCACCCCATGATAATAACATTATGCTTTGGAATGCTGTCATTTTTGGGTACGTGTTGCTGATGAGTGTGTTTGTACTCCTGTTGTTTCGGGAGAATCTTGATCGGTTGCTTTCCTTGTTTTATGTGACGCTCATCTATATGTGGTGAATAATCTATCTCTTCTTTGGTTTTGTTTGTGAATTGCAGTCCAGATGACACTCCTTGGGATGGAGGTGAGTTTGTTTCAATAAACCAAATCTGTTTTTATTTTTAATATCATCAAGTGTTGCTCCCTGTATTTTGGTGTCAGTTTTTTTTTGCTCTAGGAAAACATGTACTTTCATGGAAGTGAGAAATTCCGGTGGGAAACAGCTTCCAATCACTTTAGTAAATGACTAGCCATTTACTTTTACGTAGGAAGGTGGAGACTGGCATAAAACCTTTTGCTATTGGAGTATGTGAATTCCCTTTGTGTAGAGTCCTGTCTCTTAAACTTTAACTGGAGGAATGAGTTGTTAATAGGCAAGAGAAGAAACTCGGAGTAGCTATAGTGATGGAACAATTGGGCAAGGAAGGGTTGTATGACTATTTACTGTGTCTTGGTGGGCTTTGAGTGCGGAGTAGCCTGGCTGTAGCTCCTTTTGCTATCCTCGGGTCCCAAGGTTGGAGCAGATTGGTTTTGTGTGTATGATCGCCATATGAATTTGGTAAAAGATAAGCAAGTATTAATAATATAGAATTAGACAAAAGATATGAGATATAGGCATACGACCCTTATGTCTCATTGGATGGTCATATATGACCAAAGGCTTACTCTGACATGCTCCTATGGAATAACTTGAAAAAGTGTTCCTGTGAGGAAATAGAGCTAAGCTATGCACACAAGCAGTTGTGATAGATTTGGTTATATGGGGGACTACAATTCTTGTACACTCTAAAATGTCATACTTGGTAATTGGTATCCCTTCTATTTTGTGACTGTGGACAGCTTACCTTTTGAATGTGAAAGAAAAAGGGAAGCAATTTCCAGTCTTGTCTTATCATCTGAGCTTTCATCTTGTCATTCTAGGATGCATGTGAAGGCCACACATCCATAAAGTGTCGTCATTTTTCTTTTAATTGTTAATAATGAGTGCATAATCATCGCAGATCTATGTTTGTTACGTGTTCACTCAGGATCTCTTGTCCAGTGTCTTGCTAACACTGATCGGGAATCGAGTGTACCCCTACGGCATCCTAGAACTATTTTGACATTAATGTGCTTAAGTCAGTGTTCAATGGTTCACCTGTTTATGACCCTTCATGGGATTGTATGGGACATTTTGGACTTTTTTTTTTGTTTGCAGTTACTTGCTAGTTGCTACCTATGGAGGAAGTTATTGGGGAATGTGACCATGAAATCAGTTTCGATTGGTTTCTGTTGTCCGGGGAGTTGTTGCTTTCTACATTTTGGTGAAGTGTTAAATGAATAGTTAGATGTTATATATCATAGGGCAGCTGCTTGTGGGATCAGTTAGTCTGAAAGGGCTAATGAATATGAGGAAGCCTTGTGAAACTTTGTTCAAATGAACTGGCTTCAAGCATGTATGGCATGTGTGACTCAGTTTGATATTATTTGCAATCGGGAATCTATGGGAGTTTTGGCTACTGTGGTCACGTAATATGTTGATGAGCAAACTGTGTGTATTAATTCGGATATAATAGATATCTGGTAGCAAACTGATGGGTAAACTATTCCCTGTTCTTAGGTTTCTTGAGGCAAAAGTGGTTTACCTGACACCCACTGATGATCACAAGGGATGCAACACTAACCATTTGTTTCTAAAATGCTGTCGGGTGTTATTTATGGCAATTCTTAGACAGCAGGTTGGTCTGATGCACCAAGCTGAATCAACAATTGTCAATAATTGGGGAATTTTACTTCGATTATCAAACTGATGAAAAATATTTGAAGCTATAGATAGGATGGTTTTGGTGGTGTTGATTTGTGGTCTTGTGTTTAAGAAAAACTGTTTTTTATAGTGTTAAGGTGCCCTTGGATCTCTTTGTACATTGGTGTGACATAGGTAATTGGGGTTAGGCTTCATATATGTTACCATGCTACACATCCTTGATACCTTGTTTGTCTTAGATCCAGATATGCATATGCGTCACACTGAAATATGACTGTTAGAGTGTGGTATGTCTCATACTGCAATTGCCTAGTTCATGAGCGGCTCTCTCTCTTCTGTGTTCTTTTGTTCTACGCTCAGTTCAACAAGCTGCCTTTTGTTCTTTAAGCATGTCTTGTTTTTTTTTTGGGATAAATGATCGTTTTGCATCTTTCTCCTGACTATTCTTGTAAAAAAACTTAATTAAAATTTTCAGGCACGTTTAAGTTGTCACTTCAATGTACGGAGGATTACCCAAATAAGCCGCCAACAGTTCGTTTTGTTTCTCGAATGTTTCATCCTAACAGTAAGTGAACTGGCTGGACCTAGAATGTTGTGTCTGAATTTAATGTTTCATGGTGAGTAATATCACGTGTACTCAACACCTCTGTAATCTGCGCAGTTTATGCTGATGGAAGTATTTGTCTGGACATATTACAAAACCAATGGAGTCCAATCTACGATGTTGCTGCTATACTTACATCCATACAGGTTAGTCCTAATTGGTTTCATTGTGCTGAACAATCTTTGAGCCGCTTGGTGAGCTGGACAAGGTTTTGATCTTTTTGGTCTGTTGATCTGTCCTGTGGGTGTGGGTGCGGACCCCAATCACAGCAATCAGTTTTGGAATTAAGGCTATGTTGATATTGTTGTTGATCAATGGGTCATTGTCTTCATTGCTTCCACCAATCATATTGGTTATTGCTCACAAAGTCGTCCATGAACTGTCTTGTGCAAATTATCTGCAAAGACTCTTTTTCCTGTACTGTATAAATACTTCTCAGAAATTGTTGGTAAATTTCTGAAGATTTACTTTTATCTCAAAGAGGGGCTTGATACAGCCGTTTACTGTAGACCAGAGTAATCTAGTGCAGTGAAAATGTGAGTTTTCCAAGTGCTGGAGTTGCTGTTGGTACTCATTTCTGAGCTGATGATGTCGCATTTTCTGCAGGATAAAAAGTTTATGATGTGAAGGATTAAAAGTTTATGATAATGCTTGTTTGGTTGGCAGATTCTCTACCAAGTTTTGCCGGTGTTATTTTAAGTTTCTAGTATGATTGTTAAGATGGCGTTAGATACTCTTGTTTTCTAAGTTTTCGCCATTCCAATCCCCCCTGGAAATCTTTTGATTATTCTCAGCAAGTTCTTTGTTTACGTCTGTTGGTTTTGTGGTTTCTTGTGATCTGTTCTTTCCTCATCTCTTCTTTTGCACAGATTATTCTAGCCTGTATGGTAACTGTTTCCGTTATCTTGCTGCAGTCTCTGCTTTGTGATCCAAATCCCAATTCCCCTGCTAATTCAGAAGCTGCAAGACTTTTCAATGAGAATAAACGAGATTACAACAGGAAAGTCCGAGAGATTGTGGAGCAGAGCTGGACAGCAGATTAATGTGGTAAAACTGCAGCATTCTTGGAGTGCCCAGAGGCATGATAATAGTTCCCTCACTGTATACATATTTGCAGAACCATTTAATCATTTATATTTATATTCCAGCATTTGTACGGGCAGAGCATGCATTTGCTTTGCCTCTTGTAGATGAATGATTTGAGTTCTGTATGTCTCTTGTAATATTACAATATGGACCAAAGCCGGTCTTTAACAAACTAGTTGAATGTTCTTGTTTCTGGAATTGTGGAAAAGGCTGCTCAGCGCAAGTCCCGACACCCAAGTCCCAAGAATCCCATGGAATGAGAATGGCGTTGCCTTAGCTTAGCTTGTTGTTTATGGGTCTACCAAAACTTGTTCTCTCGTGAAACACTTGGTTTGCCGTTATTTTTATGTATTGCTGAATTCTTCTTATACCATGCCAGCATGCCTTAGCTTGAGGCTTAAGAGACTAATTTTATCATTCCCATAGTTTAATGCTAAATTAACAAAATTTGTCAATGACTAACAGAACTTGATCAGAAATGGAGTTGGAGCAAGTAGCTGAGGCTGATCTGAAGAGATCAACGTTCCAATATGATACAAGTCAACCGCGTCACAACACAAATATGTGAACTTTATTTATTGTTACATACATTAAGTGCCGGTACAGAACAACCAAGGTAAATAAAGCTGATGAATATAGAAATACACAATTTATTCGGATAACAAGGATTTAACCGTTGAAAAACATGCAGATCGAAAAGAAAACCTCGCTCTATCAAACAAGTGAGAAAGCCACACAGTGGATTGAGAGCCAGATGTCATCACAAGCTGTACTGTATGTGTATCGTTCAGTTGTTTACACATAGATTACCCGCTGAAGGATTTAGGACTCCAACTACGTTCACAGTATTGCCGCAAAAGTTAGCTGATACTTCAACTGGGATAACTGCATTGCCTGAAACAATACCAAGCTGGATAAAAAACGGATGTGAAATTGTCAGTCATCAATTTGTGTAACAGACTCAGGAATCTACAAATATAACATGCATGCTCAAGCTATCAACGAGGGTGGGTCTGTGGTACCACTACTACGTACAGAGATAGAATTAGGTGATTATTTTCCATAGCTCAACTTGAATACGGAGTACTGCACATATAATTCATTTTCTTTTTCGATTTGGAAGAATGATGAAACAGAGTAAAACGGATGATGTGAAAGGATGACAAGGAAGAACAGTAACAGAAATGGTACAAATAAAGATACGAGCTAACTTACAAGTTTGCGATTTGGTTGTCCCAACTGGGAACCGTCTCCTCCTGCTACCTCAGCAAATGTTGTGTCTGTCATAAGTACAAGACCTAAACACAGCAATAGAGTGAACACCATATGCTTTTGTGGAACCCTCGACATTTTTTTGGCTTCTTTATCTTAATTGAGCTCTTCGTTTGCTAGCTGGCTAGAAATTCAAAGGAGTACATATATCTTAGCTTCAACGAGTCCATTTATACTAGTTTTCCGATCCATATCATGTTGCATTTACGTACTAACCAAGTATTTTTTAAATTATAATCATCATTGAATTGTTAACAACAATTTCTTTATGGAAGTCAATGCGCTAATATGGTAGTTAACCGTAATAAGTGGATCGCGCGCCCTTTCTCAATTGCAAAATTGAGTCTCCAAAATAATGGTGGAAGAGATGGTACGAGTGTAATCAGATCAATCCAGTTGTATTTGTGGGTTTGTTGTTACATCCATTCAGGTATGTACGTCCTAATTGGTTACAGCGTGCTGTACAATTAATCTTTTAGCCGCTGAATGTTCTAGATAAGCCTTCGATCTACTCGATTTATGATTATTCATTGCTGTCCGTCACTGTTTATTAAATACTTATATATTGCTCAAAAGGCTAACCAGAAAATTGTCTTGCATCACATTTCATACAAGGTTTTCTGAAATATGTACGCAAATTATTTTGAAAGATCTTTTTCCCTTTATACAAACACTTGTCACCATGTGCTAGTAAACCGCGAATGTAGTTAATAGGCCCCTTAACTTATATCTCCAATTAACAAATATAGCGCCGTCAAAATTTTGACTTAAGTTTATTTGAGTAATGTTTTGCTTCTAGCAAACGGCTTTGACATTATTGTTGATACTACTGTGGTCATGAGTTCTATTTCTTCCTTTACAGCTTTGGGATTATGGGACTCCTAGCCCTTTTAATTGATTTCAAATAAACCAATAGTTGTACATGCAACTTACCAAAAATTGTCCGTTGTAACTTGTAAGTATGCGTTGCCTTGATGTTGGGGGTGTTGGTATAAGGGTGGTCCTTTTTGTTGTTTTGCAACTGAGACAAGCATCTTCTCGAGGTGGTCTTCTGATGCAAAATCTATCCAATGAGTTTTTTTTTTGCTCGAATTTTAACGAACTATTAGCACTGTGATAAGAGGTGGCATAGTAGTCTATCTCGTAGTCCATTTATGTATGGAGAGATGGCTGTGCTGTGAAGATGTGAGTTTTCCAAGTTCTAGAGTTGCTATTCATTTTTAAGCTGATGATGATGTCACATTTTCTGCTGGATAAAAAGTTTATGATGTGAAGGATAAAAAGTTTAAGATATCATTTGTTTGTTCAAGTTTCCTGGTATCATTTCATGTTTCTAGTATGATTGTTAAGATGGTGTCAGAAACTCTTGTTATATAGTTTTTCATCATTCTAATCCCACTGGAAACCTTTCGATTGTTCTCATCAGCAAGTTCTTTGTTTACTTTTTGTTGGTTTTCTGGTTTCTTGTGTTCTGTTCTTTCCTCATCTCTTCTTTTGCACAGATTATTCCAGCCTGTATGTTAATTGTTTCCGTTATCTTGTTGCAGTCTCTACTTTGTGATCCAAACCCAATTCCCCTGCTAATTCAGAAGCTGCAAGACTTTTCAACGAGAATAAACTGTTAGGAAAAGCACTCACAAGATTGCAAAGGAATAAACAAA
>ONZK01001973.1:17112-35532 GCA_900322385.1 Pharnaceum exiguum | reverse complement strand
AAGCACATCGACATTCGTCATCATTTCATTCGTGATATGGTAGCAAAGGATGTTATTGCACTGAAGTTCTGTGGTACAAATCAGCAGGTAGCTGATGTTTTAACCAAGTCACTCACCACTGCCAAGCATGAAACTTTCAGAATGAAGATGGGAGTTTGTAGCTTTGAAACAAGGGGGTATGTTTGACTAAGTCTTCCAAAGACTTGCATTGTTGTATTGTTATTTCCTATATTCTAGGATTAGTGAGTTAAGTTTCCTGTTTTTAAGTTCCATTAAGTTAGTAGTTTGTTTAGATAGTAGTGAAGGATCATGCCCACTACCTAGTGTTAGTGATTCCTAATCTCTAGTTATTTGTAAGCCTATTTAAAGGCCTTGTTATTCATCAGTAAAAGTGTGCAAGTTTATTTCCCATTCACCAACAAACGTTTCATTATTGGTTCTGTAATTTCCCTGACTATTATTCTTCAGAAAACTTTTCTTGAAAATTTTCAGACGTGTGTAACTGTGTAGGTGATACTTCAATGAATTTGTACATTGTATACCCAGTGTGCGCGGTGCTGCAGTGTCTTTTAATTTATATTAAGCTTGATGTCCAATTAAACAAAAGAAAAATGAAAGCCCAATATTTATTTACATTGATTAAAAAGAGAGGTGAATAGTGTTAGGTACACCCGGATATGCATAGAGGATTATCCAAATAAGCCGCCGACAGTTCCTTTTGTGTCTCGGATGTTTCATACTAATAGCTAGTATGTGAACTGGGTGGACCTAGAGTATAGATTTTTTAATGTTCATGGTCAGTAATATAATACTTACTCTAACACTGCTGTAATTTGTGCAGCTTATGCTGTTGGAAGTATTTGTCTGGACATCCTACAAAACCAATGTAATTTTAGATAAGCTATCATCTTTTCGGTTTATGATCAGGCCTGTGAATCATGATAGTCAGTCACTATTTATTAATGAGTTATTGCTAAATAGGCTAAACAGAAAATTGTCTTGCACGCACTTCATTTCTTACCAGGTTTTCTGAAATTAATATGTACGCCAATTATCTGCAATTGACTGCAACGATCTTTTTTCCTGTATACTTGGTATAAATACTTGTCATCATGTGCTAGAAAACTGTTTCTGAAGTTATTGAGTGTCTATAGCTTTTTACTGCAGCCAGAGTATTCCAGTCTCAGGATAATGCAGTAGTAGTATATCTTTTAACCCAAGTTATTGAGCAATGGTTTACTTTTAGCAAACGGTTTATATAGCTATTAATTGTGGTCATGGGTTTCATTTCTCCTTTCACAACCTTGGGACTTGGGAGTATAAGGAATCTAGCCTTTTTTTAATTGGTCTTCAAATAAACCTTAAAACCTGTTGGGAAGGGGCTATAACAACAACAACAACCACCACAAGGTCCCAAACGGATAAACTAAGTGCGAAAATAAACAACAACACAAAGAACTTTTTACGTGGAAAACCCCTCTCAACTAGGAGTAAAAACCACGAATCCACTATCAAATGTCAAAGGGATACAAGCTACCACTAACAATCTATACTAGTACAATATTCTCCTTGTACTACATACAATAGAACACAAGAGATACCCAACAAGTACTAAATAGAGTGTAGCTAATTACCCACTTTGATCTCAATGAGGTAGTGTTGTTTAGCCGCCACACACTTGAGAAAGTAGCACCCTCCTTGTTCTTCCTTCTCCTTTTGGTTGCTTGAACAAGTCACTCTCTCACCTCACTTTGAGTTTAAAGCTCTCTGCCTCACTCCCTTGTTTTCGGCCAGCAGCTCAAAAACTAATCTAAACCTACTGCCTCTCTTTTCCTTTATACGGCAGTGACAAAACAACAAAGGCCAAGTGCCTTTTGGTGTCCAAGACTTCACACGTGAAGCCTCCTAAGCAGCAAACCAAAATGCTACTTTACAACCTTGGCCCAACCAATGCCAAGTGGCCAATAAAGTAACTAAGGCCCAAAACACATGGCCTAACATCTGATTGTATTTTACAATCAGCGCACAACCGAATTGCTCTCGGTTTCTTCCATTTATTCTCTCTTTTCTTATCTTATTATGATTCTTCAATCAACCCAAATAAATAAGACCAAACTTATATTAACTAGTATTTGGATATTAGGGGGAACAACAAAACCTATAGTTGTACATGTAACTTGCGGACAGTTGTTGGTTATGAATTGTTCCCTTTGAGGAGTGACCTTGATGGGTTGCGCCTTGATGTTGGGAGTGTCTGTGTCAGTGTGGCCCTTCTTTAGGTTGTTTTGCGACTGAGACACGCATCTACTCCGTATGGTTTATCTCCTTCTCATGCAATGTCCATTCATTGAAGTCTTTTGCTCGAGTCGAGCAAACATATTGGTTTTCAAGCTCTGAGATGAAATGTAGCACGGTAGTCTGCCTCTTATAATTGAAGATCTGGTATTACAGTAGGCATTGAGCTATATGGTGTCACATATTTTCAAGATAATGCTTTGGTGTTTGGCAGTTTCTCCTGCTAGTTTCCCGGAGTCATTTCAATAAGTGTCATTTAAGTACTCATTTTCTGTAACTTTTCATCATTCCAAATCCCCCAAAAACTTTCGATTAATCTCTGGAAGTAGGTTTATTTCATTTTGTTGGTTTTTGGTTTCTTATGATATGTTCTTTATTCTGTTTTTTCTTTTGCACAGATTATTCGGGTAACTAATGTTTCCATTATCTTGCTGCAGTCTCATAGAGTCATAGAAGCTGCAAGACTTTTCAGTGAGGAATAAATGGGTGTACAACAGCAGAGCTGAACAGCGGATTATGTGGTAAAGCTGCAGCATTCTTGGAGTGCCCAGATGCATGATAATAGTGACCTCACTATATACGAGTATGTAAGTACATTTTTGCAGAACCATTTAATCATTTATATTCCATCTTTTGTATGGGCAGAGCATGCATTTTCTTTGCCTCGATCTTGTAGATGAATGATATATCAGGAACTAATGATTATGGATTTGGAGCAAGTAGATAAGGCTAATCTGACGAGATCACAGTTCCATTATAATACAAGTCAACCGCTTAGGCGCTTAACAAATTTGTCAAATTGCTTTATTACATACATTTGAGTGCCGGTACAGAACAACCAAAGCTAAATAAAGCAGATGAAGATCGGAAAACACACTTTATTCGGATAACATGGAAAAAACTTGCAGGAAAGAAAACCTCCATCAAATAATTGAGAAAGCCAAATAGTGAGTGCATTCTACTCACTGATGTCACAAGCTTTATGTGTATTGGTTCACTCGTTTACGCATTTATTGCCGAAAGTTGGGTTTAAGGCTCCAACTATGGTTATAGAATTGCCACATACGTTAACTGGTACATCAACTGGGGCCGTAAGTACATGGCCCGAAACAACACCAGGACCTAAAATGGCAGCACCAGCTACACCAGTCTCAAGCTGCATAAATAACGGGTGTGAAATCAGTCGGTCATCAACTTGTGTAGTAGAATCAGGAATCTATGTAGTATAGATATAACATGCTCAAGCTATCAACTAGCACTACTAATACTACACAGAATTGCGTGATTATTTTCCATAGCTCAACTTGAATACTGTACATATACATAATACATTTTCTTCGTCAATGTGAAAGAAATTAAAATGGATGATGTGAAAGGATGGATGACAGGGAAGAACAGTAAAAGAAATGGGACAAAGATACGACCCAACAACTTACAAGTTTGCGATTTGGGTGTCGCAAGCCTCCTCCTTCTACCTCAGCAAATGTTGTGTCTGTCATAAGTACAAGACCCAAACACAACAATACTAGAGTAAACATCATATACTTTTGTGGAACCATCGACATTTTTTTTGGCTTCTCTATCTTATCTTAATTATATTGAGCTCTTTGCTAGCTATAAATTCATAGGACATATCTTCGCCAAACAAGTACATTTATACTAGTGCTCCATGTTGCATTTACGTACTAATACGAAGTGGTTTTTTAAACTTATAATCATCATTGAATTATTAACAGCACAAGTTCTTTATGGAAGTCAACTCGCTAGCTAATATGGTAGTTTACCGTAATAAGTGGATCGCCCTTTCTCAATTGCAAAATTAATAATCTCAAAAATAATATTACTTGTGAATGTATGAGTGTAATAAGATCAATCCAGTTGTAATTGTGGGGTTGTTGGTTAGCAGTGCACCTGTCGTCACAAAAACTTGACGCATTGGCCGCTGGGATAGACCTTCGTTTTTCCGTTTTCTTAATTATGAGGCCCAATCCCTAATATAAAAGTTCTAGTTGACTCGTCTTAATACAAAGGGAGCGAGGTCACGTAGGGTGCCAGGGGATTTCTGAAATTGTCTTGCACTTCATTTCTTGCCAGGATTTCTGAAATATGTACGCAAATTATCTACAAAGATCTATATTCCTGTATAAATACTTGTCAGCATGTGCTTGTAAACTGTATCTGAAGTTATTGACTGTCTACAGCTTTTAACTGCAGCAAGAGCCAAAAGGCTTGAATGGGGCTGTCTCAAGATAAGGCACTTTTTTTTATATAACCTAGCTAAGTTTATTTGAAAAATGGTTTACTTCTAGCTAACAGCTTTGCTAATATTGAGTTCCATTTCTGCCTTCACAGCCTAATTGGGAGTATAAGGATCTTAGCCTTTTGTCTAATTGGATTTCAAATAAACCAATAGTTGTACATGTAACTTAGCTTGCTGACAGTTGATGGTTATAAATTGTTCCCTTTGAGGAGTGACATTGATGGTTTGTGCCTTGATGTTGAGAGTGTTGTGTCAGTGTGGCCCTTCTTTAGGTTGTTTTGCAAGTTGCAACTGAGACAAGCATCTGCGGTTTATCTCCTTCTCATCATCTCATGCTAGGTCCATTTATTGAAGTCTTTTGCTCGAGTATGAGCAAATGTATTGGTTTTCAAGCTCTGAGATGGCAGCTTAGTTTACTAAGTATGAAGATCTGGTATTACAGTGGGATTGAGCTGTATGATGCCACATATTTTAAGATCAGATAATGCTTTGGTGTTTGGCAGATACTCCTGCTGCTAGTTTCCCAGAATCCTTTCAGGTGTCAAGCATCATGCATTAATGGAGTGCCCAGAGGCATGATAATTCTCCTGCTAGTTCAGAAGCCGCAGGAATTTTCTGTGAGAATAAACGGGAGTACAACAGGAGAGTCCGAGAGGCGAGAGATTGTGGAGCAGAGCTGGACAGCAGATTAATGTGGTAACATTGTAATACTGCAGCATTCTTGGAGTGCCCAGAGAGGCATGATGATAGCGACCTCACTATATACATATTTGCAGAACCATTTAACCATTTATATTGCAGCTTTTGTACAGGCAGAGCATGCATTTGCTTTGCCTCTTGTAGATGAATGATTTGTCAGGAACTAATAAAAATTTAAGGCAAAATTGTTGAACACCCCTAATAAGATTCTGACTTTGTATTGGCACCCCAAATAAGTCACTATTAGTTAAATTACCCCAACAAACCCAAAAAGTGTTGTCTAGACACCTCCAGAATTCAATTTTCGACCAAAATCCAAGGTGATCTTCCCATTTTGCCCTTGAGTAGTTCCACGCGCAGCTTGTAAACATTTACCCTTTACAATTCTTATTTTCTCATTACCGTCTTTTACTTCACTCACATTCTCTTTCTTTCTCACTTACCTACAACACCATTAAACATCCAAACATCATCATCTCTTCATCATCAGACACCATTGACAGATTTGACACTTCAACCATTCTCCCCTCCATGTTTGCATCCAAATTGAAAATATAGCAAAGCCCAAATCTCAAGTAAAAGAAATGTCCTTAATATAGACGTCATTATTTAGCATAATAATGAGTGGAGTGTGGATTAAGATTGTTAAGTGTAAAACTAAACTAATCAGAATTTTAACTCTAAATACACATTGGTTTACAATTTCTAAAATGCATGTAGGTACTTAAATGCATGTGAAGTTTGTGTACATCAAACCCCTAATTTTGAAATCGAATTGGGCATTTGTTTAAACTATAATGCTCCCTACTTTATATACTGGTCATTATTTAGTAGTTCAGCTGAAAAGAGAAAATTACAAATGTATTTAATGCATAAAAAAGCCGAAAGTAAGAAAAATTTGAATTGGGACTTTTTAATTGTAGATGGAAATAAATATTTAACCCCAAGTAAATCCTAAAATTAATTATAATATGAAATGGAGAACAAAATATTGAGAAGGAGGGGAGCAACATTTGAGTAAGGAAAGAGAGTGAGGAGAGAATGCAATCTGTAGGGGATGAAGCATCAATGGTCTTGTTTGGGGGGAGTTGTGTTTTTGGAGGGGAAAATGTGAGATAATTAAAAATCTCCTTATTGTGCGCGTGAAACCACTTAGGGGTAAATTGGGAAGAGCACCCTGGCTTTTGGCGGAAAATTGAAATTTAGGGTGTCTAAACAACACTTTTTGGGTTTATTGGAGTGTTCTAACTAATATTGACTTATTTGGGGTGTTGATACAAAGTCGGAATCTTATTAGGGATGTTGCAACAATTTTGCCAAAATTTAATCAAAGAACAGTAAAGAAATTCGAGCAAGTAGGTGAGGCTAATATGAAGAGACCACGGTTCCAATATAATTCAAGTCAACCGCGTAACAAATTTGTCAAACTCATTGTTACATACATTTAAGTGCCGGTACAGAACAACCAAGCCAAATGAAGCAGATGAAGATCAATCGGAAAACACATTTCACTCGGATAACAAGGGTTTAACCGTTAAAAAACAAGCAGGAAAGAAAACCTCCATAGAATCAAACAAGTGAGAAAGCCACAAAGTGCATTGTACTCCTTGTGAGCCAGATTTCAACGCAAGCTGTATGTGTACTGTTCAGTTGTTTCCACAATCATTGCCGAAATTTGGGTTTAAGAGTTGAACTACGTTTATAGTATTGCTGCTACATAAGTTAACTGGTACTTTAACTGGGACCTGGATTACATTGCCTGAAACAGCACCGGGTTGGTTTTCGGCTTCACCATTAGCATCAGCCGATCTGAAAATCTGGAAAAACAACAGGTCAGAAATCAGTCAATTAATCCATCAACTTGAGGAGGAAAATTAGGGATCCACAATATAAAACATGCTCAAGCAAACAACTAGTACTTCACAGATAGAATTAGGTGATTATTTTCCATAGCTAAACTCAGATTACTTACTGTACATCTAACACATTTTCTTGTTCAATCAATGTGAAAGAAAGATGAAACGGATGATGTGAAAGGATACAGGGAAGTAAAGTAAAAGAAATGGGACAACGATACGACTCAACTTACAAGTTCGCTATTGCCTCCTCCTTCTACCTCAGCAAATGTTTTGTCTGGCATAAGTACTAGTCCCAACAACAGTAATACTAGAGTAAACGTCATATACTTTTGTGGAACCCTCGACATTTTCTGGCTTCTCTTATGTCGATAGAGCTATTCGCTAGCTATAAATTTCTAGGATATCGATTGTATCTTGATCTCAACGAGTACTTACGTTAGTGCTATAGTATGTTGCATACACGTACTAATACTAAGTCTTTTCTTACTTATAAATTTATAATCATCATTGAATAATTGGTAACAAGAATTTCTTAGTGAAAACAGAAAAGCGACGGGTTCATATGCTAGTTGGCTGTTTTAAGTGGACCGCACGTTTCTGTGAGATCAATCCAATTGTATTTGTGGGTTTGTTGGTTTGCAGTTGCACAGACTTGCACCTGTCACCCGAATGATGGAATATGCAATGTTCCGACTCAAAATAAATTGACTCGACTCAGACCAAACCCAAACTCCAGAAGAAAAATTGCAAACCAAATGAACCTAAAAGGCAATATGAATTGGTAGACAGATTATCTCACGTTGAGCTTCCAAGGCAAGCTTTAAGAAGCCAAGCGAGATAGAATGATTTGCAATAGCCTTCCAAACCCTTATTTTCTGCAGCGAGTATGGTGCTGATCACAGAATACAAAACTTCCGTCAGGTTGATGACCTTGAAACATCAGAATGCAGTGTCTCAAAGTCTTCCTGCACTTTAGCAGACCTACTTGCACGAGCCTCTGAAATAGACGTGAAATGGACTTGGTGGGAATGGAAAGTCTCCTTGGGGGCTTAGCAGATTTGTCTGTGTTCATATATACTTCTTAGTGACGACCACAATATTGAACAGTGGACAATGATTTCAGTATTTCATCAGTTTTTCAATTTCAACCTTTGTTTTTATAAGTTACTAATATCTATACAAGATGAAATAAGAGGCATAAACACGAGTGTAAATACTCATTCGATGAAATAAGAGGCATACAAGCAAACAAAACCATAAAGCACATAACTTTTTCTGTGAATTTATACTAAGATAATATTAAGAAAAAAATAATATAAAAGAACCTCTTGGATGCAGATTGAAGAGAAGGTTCAGGGGATTTGATGGGCTGATCTTTTGCCTTAGTCGCAGATGGAAGATGGTGCCTAAGGATGGACTTCTTTCCTCCATATCCCTTCTTTATAACACTTAATAATGAGCCAAAAGGCTTGAATGGGGTTGGTCTCAGGATAATGCAGTTTATTTTTTGACCCAAGTTTATTTGAGCAATTGTTTTCTTCTAGCAAACGGCTTTGCTAATATAGTGGTCATGAGTTCTATTTCTCCCTTCACAGCCTTGGGAAAGTTGGGAGTATAAGGATCCTAGCCTTTGTCTAATTGGATTTCAAATAAACCAATAGTTGCTAATAGTGTTTGGCAGATTCTCCTGCTAGTTACCCGGAATCATTTCAAGTGTCAAGTATCATTGTTTGATTGGATTTAAGTACGAGACTCATTTTCTTTATTTTTTCATCATTCCAGATCACCAAGTTGATTTATTTGATTTTTTTGCTTTCTGGTTTCTTGTGATCTATTCTTTCCTCTTTTTTTCTATTGCACAGATTATTCTAGCCTGTATGGTAACTGTTTCGATTATCTACTCGCAGTCGTTCTCCTGCTAAGTCAGAAGCTGCTAGACTTTTCAGTGAGAGTAAACGGGAGTATAACAGGAAAGTCCGAGAGATTTTGGAGCAGCTAGAGCTGGACAGCAGATTAATGTGGTAAAACTGCAGCATTCTTGAAGTGCCCAGAGGCATGAGGCTAATCTGAAGAGATCATAGTTCCAATATAATACAAGTCAATCGCTTAACAAATTTGTCAAATTTGTTGTCACATACATTTAGTGCCGGTACAGAACAACCAAGCTAAATAAAGCAGGTGAAGATGAAAAATACATTTATTTGGATAACAAGGGTTTAACTTTTAAAAAGCATGCAGAAAAGAAAACCTCCATCAAACAAGTGAGAAAGACACACAGTGCATTGTACGTACTCGTTGTGAGCAAGATGTCATCACAAGATGTATGTGTATTGTTCAGTTGTTTGTGCATGTATTGGAGGAAGCTGAGTTTAACATTCCAATTGCGTTTATAGAATCGCCACATACGTTAATTGGTATATGATCTGGGACCTTGACTACATCGCCCAAAACACCACCGGAATCTGCGGTACTTTTGGCACCACCATCATTAGATTTGTCAAGCTGGATAAACAACAGGTGTAAAATCAGTCAGTTCATCAACTTGTGTAGGAGAATCAAGAATCCATAAATATAACATGCTCAAGCAAACAACTAGTACTTCACAGATAGAATTACCCCGTAGTCCGTATGTGATTATTTTCCCTTGCTTAACTTGAATATTGTACATATAATACATTTTCTTGTTCAATGTGAAAGAAAGATGAAACAGAGGAAAACGGATGATGTAAAAGGATACAGGGAAGTACGGTAAAAGAAATGGGACAACGATACGACTCAACTTACAAGTTTGCGATTGCCTCCACCTTCAACCTCAGCAAATGTTGTGTCTGTCATTAGCACAAGACCCAACAGCAGCAATACTAGAGTAAACATCATATACTTTTGTGGAACCCTCGACATTTTCTGGCTTCTCTTATCTCGATGGAGCTCTTCGCTAGCTACAAGTTTCTAGGATATCGATCATATCTTGGCCTCAACGAGTACTTATGTTAGTGCTAGAGTATGTTGCGTACACGTACTAATACTAAGTCTTTTCTAAATCATAATCATCATTGAATTGGTAATAACAATTTCTTAATGAAAGACGACGGGTTTATGTGCTAGTTGGCTGATTTAAGTGGATCGCACGTTTCTCAATAGCAATATCGATCTCAAAAACAATACTAGATGAAATTCCGTGAGATCAATCCAGTTGTATTTGTGGGTTTGTTGGTTTGCAGTTGCACGAAACCTGTCAACCGATTGATCGAATATGTCCCGACTCAAAATAAATTGACTCCAAACTCCAAGAAGAAAAATTCCAAACCAAGTGAACCTAAACAGCAATTTGAATTGGTAGACATATTACCTGACGTCCAGCTTCCAAGCCAAGCTTAAAGAAGCCAAGCGAGATAGAATGTTTTGCAACGGCGCATCCGAAACCCTTAATTTGTTGCAGCGAGTAAGATGCTGATCGCAGAATACAAAACTTCCTTTAGGTTGGTGACCTTGAAACATCAGAAATCAGTGTCTCAAAGCCTTCCTACTTAGCTGACCTACTTGGACAAGCCTCTGAAATAGGGGTGATGTCGCTTGTGGCCTTCAGCTGTGGGCTTGCTGCAGACTTGGTGGGAATGGAGATTCTCCTTGGGGGCTTACAGATTTTTCTTGGCCAGAGAGGTCAAGAACACCGACACTTTTGTGAAAATGTAAGTAGAAATAGTGAGTGATTATTGCTGATGTTCTCAGTGATAGCAATAGTTGTACATGTAACTTGCTGACAGAACGTAGTTGGTTATGAATTGCTCCCTTTGAGGAGTGACCTTGATGGCTTGGGCCTTGATGGCTTGATGTTGGGAGTGTTGGTGGCAGTGTTGCCCTTCTTTAATTAGGTTGCTTTGCAACTGAGACAAACATCTGTGCTTTATCTCCTTATTTTCATGCAATGTCCATTTATTGAAGTCTATTGCTCGAGTCTGAACGAGAATATTGGTTTTCAAGCTCGATCTGAGATGAAAGGGTAGCAGGGAAGTCTGCCCCTTAGTTTACTATGTACGAAGATCCGGTGTTACAATAGGCATTGAGCTGTATGATGTCACATAATTTTATGATAATGCTTTGGTGTTTGGCGGGAATCAATTTAACTGTCAAGTACCATTGTTTGATTAGATTTAAGTACAAGACTCATTTTCTGTAGTTAATCATCAATCCAGATCACCCTGGAAACCTTTGGATTACTCTCTGGAAGTAGATTTTGTATGGTAAGTTGGTAACTGTTTTTATTATGTTGCTGCAGTCTCTGCTTTGTGATCCGAATCCCAATTCCCCTGCTAATTCAGAAGCTGCAAAACTTTTCAGTGAGAATAAATGAGAGTACAACAGGAAAGTTCAAGAGATTGTGGAGCAGAGAGGGAAAACAGATTAGTAAAACTGCAGCATTCTTGGCGTGCCCAGAGGCATGATAATAGACCTCACTATATACATATTTGCACAACCATTTAATCATTTATATTCCAGCATTTGCTTTGCCTCTTGTAGAGGAATGATTTTGTCAGGAACTAATGAAAACTTAATCAATGAGCAGTAATGGAATTAGAGCAAGAAACGTAGCTGAGGCTAATCTGAAGAGATCACAGTTCCAATTGTTGGGGAAGGGGTTATAACAACAACAACAACCACCACAAGGTCCCAAATGGATAAACTAAGTGCGAAAATAGACAACAACACAAGGAACTTTTTACGTGGAAAATCCCTCTCAACTAGGAGTAAAAAACCACGAATCCACTATCAAATGTCAAAGGGATACAAGCTACCACCAACAATATCTATTAGTACAATATCCTCTTTGTACTACATACAATAGAACACAAGAGATACACAACAAGTACTAAATAGAGTGTAGCTAATTACCCACTTTGATCTCAATGAGCTAGTTTTGTCAAGCCCCCATACACTTGAAAAAGTAGCACCCTCTACTTGGTCTTCTTCCTCCTTTTGGTTGCTAGTACACACTCTCAAGCTCACCCTTTCTTTGTTTGTGTCTCTCCCCCTCACCCTCTGTTTCGGCTGGAAGACACAACACTTGAGTTTTAGAGCTCTCTGCCTCACTCTGCTAATTCGGCCAGCAGCTCACCAAAAACTAACACAAAAACCTACTGCCTGTTTCCTTTTAATAAGACAGAAGGGAGCAAAGGCCACATTGCCTTTGGACTTTTCACGTGTGTCTACACACACCAATCACATGTCCACCAAGTGTCAACTTGGGCCAAACAACATGACAAAGACCAAAAGCCCATACAAGACTACAATGACCTTGCCAATCACGCACAAAGCAAAACCAAACAGCAGCACTTTCGCACATTTAATTTTACTTTTCTTTGTTTTCTTTTGGTATATTTTATTTCTCAACTAAATAAAATAATACCCATCAAACTAAGGGTGTGTATATAGTCCTTGTCACAAAAAACAAGGACCATAGGGCTTTTGACAAGGACAATTGGTAACCTTTAGATTGTTCTACTTTTAAGGAGGATCGTTGATTGACTTGTATTTATGATTTTTATTTATCTTTTTTTTACCCAGATAAATATTACACAAAATATTTTTTTTAAGTAATTTTTTTAATTATTTGTTTGGAAGGCCGTGTTTGGCTGATACGACCTCTGGATTTCGGAATTTATACACATTTTGTACTGACAATAAGACAGTTTTGTAGCGACGAAATATGACTTCCATCGAAGATAAACTCACATAACTTATCGCTACAAAAGTACGTTTTCGTAACAACAATAAGTCTTTTTACGAAAATTTTAAATTTGCACATTTTCATACTGACGAAAGATGAAAAATGTTAGAACAAAATAGTTATTAACCTTCAGAACATTATTGTCATAACTAATACGGTGTAATGTAAGTACAAAGTACTCTGTACCGTTTTTGTACCGACAAAATAAACAATTAGTTACGACAAAAAAAAACAACTGTGCTCTAACTCGTACATTTTGTACTGACAAATACATTAATTAGTCAGTACAAAAGTATCGGTTTTTTAAGTTAACTTACACCCCAAACACGAACTGGGTATATATTAAAAATAATAATTTTCAAAAAATATATATTTTTCGTATCTTTTTTGAATTTTTTTCGGAATTATAAAAAGATAAATTAAAATCATAAATACAAATCAATCAAGGGTGCTCCTTAAAACTAGGACAAATCAAAAGGTTGGTATTTGTCCTTGTCAAAAGCCTTATAATCCTTGTTTTTTGTGACAAGGACTATATATTTTTCAATCAAACTAAACTAGTATTTGAATTTTAGGGGGACAAATACACAACACCAATATACTACAAAACTATACAAGTCAACCGCGCAACAAATTTGTCAAATTTGTTGTCACATACTACATTAACAGCCGGTACAGAGGGCAAGCATGCTAAATAAGTAAGCTGAAGATCGAAAAACACATTTGATCCGGATAACAAGGTTTTATCCGTTAAAAAACCCGCAGAAAAGAAAACCTCCATCAAACAAGTGAGAAAGCCATATAGTGACTGGCTGACTGCATGTCACAGCAGATGTCATAACAAGTTGTATGTGTGTTGTTCAGTCGTTGTTGCAATGAAAAATATGACTGGGGCTTCTCGAAATGGGTCCGACTGAAGTTTTGGAAATGGGTCCGATATTAATTTTTATCAAATTGCCAAGACATTTTTTAAGTAATTTGTCATCTGAAGGGACGACCTTGAGTACAATATTGCCCGGAACACCACCGGGATCTGCGGTACTTTTGGCACCACCATCATTAGATTTGACAAGCTGGATAAACAACAGGTGTGAAATCAGTCAGTTCAGCAACTTATGTAGGAGAATCAAGAATCTAACATGCTCAAGCACACAACTAACTAGTACTACACGTACACTACAGATAGAATTACTCTTAGGTGTTGTATGTTTTGTGATGGGTCTTATGTTTAGAATGAGAGTGTGTTTTAGAAGAGGGGTAATGTGAAGGAAATGTTATTGAGTGAGAATGGTTTGTTGCTAACAATTGCACTATCCTCATGAGTTATTTATACAACTCTCCACCTCCTTAATGGAGAGTTACAATATATGTATGTATCATAGCTATTTCTTATAAGATACAGTATTTCTTGTTAAGTCTAGATAATTTTAGGTAGATATTTCTACATGAGACTTGTATCTAGCCATACTAGATAAACTACAAGATTTTTCTAAATTATTTCCTCCGTATGTTTTATCCATTGCTTAACTTGAAATTGTACATGTAATACATTTGCTTATTCAAGGTGAAAGAAAGATGGAACAGAGTAAAACGGACGGATGATGTGAAACGATGACAGGGAAGAACAGTAAAAGAAATGGTACAAATAAGATACGACCCCACTTACAAGTTTGCGATTTGGGCGTCGCAACTGGAAACTGTAGCCGCCTCCTCCTTCTACCTCAGCAAATGTTGTGTCTGGCATAAGTACAAGTCCCAACAACACCAATACTATAGTAAACATCATAGTAGTATTCTTTTGTGGAACCCTCGACATTTTCTGGCTTCTTTTATCTCGATAGAGCTCTTGGCTATTTTTAGGATATCGATTATATCTATCTTGGCCTCAACGAGTATTTTTGTTAGTGCTAACTGCAATAGTATGTTGCGTACACGTACTAATACGAAATCTTCCATTCATTATAATCATCATTGAATTAGTTATAACAATTTCTTAATCAAAGACGACGGGTTTATATGCTAGTTGGCTGTTTTAAGTGGATCGCACGTTTGTCAATAGCAAAATTGATCTCAAAAACAACAGTAGATGAAATTGTGTGAGATCAATCAAGTTGTATTTGTGGGTTACATATATGAAGCTTGACTCCCTTGGCTAACCTGCGATGTGTTGGACCAGTTGGTTCTGGTCTTTTTGGCTTATGATCAGTCCAGTACTTCTGTGGCCTTTGGGTCATGAACTCATGATTATTCACTGCTTCAGTTAATCGTTTCTTATTGGTCAATGGTCATTGCTCACAAAGCTATCCAGAAGATGGTCTTGCACTTATTTCATACCAGTTGTTCTGAAATGAATGTGCAAATTACCTGCAATGAAGTTTTTCTTGTACCGCGTTTATATACTTCGTATAGTAAAATGGATATATGAAAACCTTCGAATACTTCTTATTTTTGGTGAAGTTGTTGGAAGTCAATACTTGGTCAATCTCGAAAACAATCTCTCTGTTTTTTTAAACAAGGGTAAGGTTGCGTACATGCTGACCCCGAGCATCTCCATTAAATGGAGATTTACACTCGCTTGTTGTTGTTGTTGTTTATATACTTCCTAATGTCAGTAATTGTTAGCGATATTAGCAATGGTTTACTTGTAGTAGCAAATGGCTTTGATATTATTGTAACCTCCGTCTCATTGTTTTTGTGGTATTCCATTTGTGGGTGTCTCTAATTGTTCTTATAGTTCATTAGATTTGAAGAGATGATTGTGCCGTGAAGACTGAAGAAGTGAGTTTTCCAAGTTCTGGAGTTACAGTTGGTACTCATTAGGCATTAGACATTAGTTCATTACTGAGCTGACGAAGTCACGTGTCGTACATCTCCTGCACTGCAGGATAAAAAGTTCTAATCATCTTTCCGTTTGGCTGATTCTCCTCCTATTGCCCTGGTATCATTTGTTTCTAGTATGACTGTGAACTTTTTTTTTTTTTGGATTGTCAGATACGGAGTAGTTTTTAACATTCTAAATTTCTAATCCCCCGGGAACCTTTCGATCTTTCACTGCAAATTAAAGTCCCTCCGTTTGATTTTGTTGATTTCTGGTTTCTTGTGATCTGTTTTCTTTCTTTTTTTTTCTTTTGCACAAATTATTCTCTCCAATTCTTAGATGCACCCTATGTACTGCACATCGTGTGTTTTTTCAAAACATTATAATATATATCATTTATCAGTATATTTTTAATGTTATTAATCAATCCCTTTATTATTAATTAGTTATAAAAACAACCGGTGTGCCAAAGATTTACCGGAGTATTCTAGGCTATTAGACTACTATTATCATTCTCACTTTGTTCTCATTTGAATTACTTGGTGGATCGAAATTTTATGTATGGCAAAATTCTTGTACCATGCCTTCAATTTTGAGCAAGAACTTTGAAACTAATTGTAGTTTCGAACTAAATTGGCTTTTACATTAGAACATATAGTCCTATTTAACCTTAAACTAATACAAATTAAAAAACACTATTAATATCAATTAAATTCCGGGGACTCACAATCATAATACAAGTTTTGTGGAAGGGTTTTTCAAAAGGGAGACTGACATCCCAGGAGGAAATGTATATATTTATTTTATTTTACAAATAAAATTTGTCAATGACTAATAATGACTGAGGAATGAACCGTAATAATGGATTGGAATTGCACCGCGCGAAACAAATTTTTCTCATTCGTTATTACATTTATCTTCCAATCCAAAATAAATGTAATATTTTTCTTTTGGAGGTCAAAATTTTCATGTTCTGATCATAATGTTAATTAAGAAAGTTGGCATTCATTTATTTTATGAGATAATTATCATTGGTGAAAGTAGTGTCACAAATCCCTTGAAAAAACAAATGTCACGTCTATTTTTGTTTGGGGAGAGTACATTGTACATGAAGTGACCGTAAAGAACAACCAAGCCGGCCAAAAATATAATACGGACTTGATGAAGATTAGGAACACATTTGGATAATAAGAGTTTAATTAACGTAGACAATCGAGCAGAATAGAAAACCACTATCAAACAAGTGAGAAAGCCATGCATACACAGACAGACACACTGCATCGACGTGAACAACAAGATGTCATCACAAACTGTATGACGTGCGTGTATGCATTGCTCAGCTCTTCTATTGTGGACCTGCATCACCCGCTGTGACTGATGAGGATCCATCTACGGCTGCAGCATTGCCAGATGGTTCAGCTTTTGCATCGGGTGTGACTTGGGCTTGATTGGCAGCACTTTCAGGATTGACAAGCTGGATAAGCAACGGGTATGAAATCAGTAAGTTTTCATCAGTTAATGACTAATTACTACGTACTCGTTTCTCGATCAACTTTACTGTAGGAGAATCAGTTCTCCGTAGCTCAACTTGATATATATATTCAATATTTATTTCGTAAATCATGAGCAAACAACGTACAGTACCTAATAGGCTAATACTACACAAAGAGAATCAGGTCTCCATAATATAGCTCAATGAGAAAGAAAAGATGAACACGATTAAAATGGATGATGATGATCGAAAAAAGATATATATACGACGGAATTGTACTTACAAGTCTGCGATTTGGGTGTCCCAATTGGGAATTGTATCCTCCAACTTCAGCAAATGTAGTGTCCGTCACAAGTACGAGGCCCAACAACAGCAATACTAGAGTAAACATCATAAACTTTTGTGGAACCCTCGACATTTTTCTGGCGTCGCGTCTCTTATCTCGATATATAGAGCTCTTCGCTAGCTATAAATTTATAGGATATCGATTATATCTTGGCCTCAACGAGTATTTATATTGCTGCTAATTGCTATAGTTTGTTGCATACACGCGTACTAATACGAAGTCTTTTCCAAATTATAATCATCATTGAATTGGTAATAACAATTTCTTAATGAAAGACGAGGGGTTTACATGCTATGATGCTAGTTGGCCGTTCTAAATGGATAGCACGTTACTCCAAGAAAAGGAGAAGCGGATAGCACGTTTCTGAATAAAAAAATTGATCTCAAAAACAATACTAGATGAGATGAAATTGTGTGAGATCAATCCAGTTGCATTTGTGGCCGGCCTTGTGGGTTTGTAGTTGCACGATCTCGCACCTGTCATCCGAATGATCGAACGTACATGTCCCGACTCAAAATAAATTGACTCGACTCGGTCCAAACCCAAGTTTAAACTCCACGATCCAAAGATGTCCTGACCCGAACTGAGTATGCCCCGATTGTACCCCAAGAAGAAAAATCCCTAGCCAAATGAACCTAAAAGGGATAGATTTGACCGGTTAACCCAACTCCAATCCATCCTGATTTTCCGCTTTCCACGCCAAAGCATAGACGTCAAGTCTTTGGTACACCGGACAATTTTATTTCTAATTATAAAAGCGCTGGCTAAAGGCATCAAAAATGAAAAACACTTGATGTACCGGGTGTATCAAAGAATTGGAAAAGCATCGAATACATGGCAGTTACAATACTTCCGACAATAATGGTGGGTACATAAGATGCTAATATAAGAATGGAGTGATCAAATCCAAAGTGACAAACTGACTA
>ONZK01001973.1:0-16670 GCA_900322385.1 Pharnaceum exiguum | reverse complement strand
GGGGGGGGGGACAGATTTCAAACCTTTGTCTACATATACATAAAGGAGAGCCCTCCACTGAAAACATTGAAGACAGACCACAGGACTATACGATATCATTAACGTTGTAACCACCATTCTTTCTTTTTTTGAGAAAGTAACCACCTTTCAATTCATAGTACTGCTTCATTGCCTAGTTTTCTTCCGCTGCATTTACAACAATCCTTGTAGCTTCCTGCAAAAAAATGCATAGGCAATGTTTCAAAAACTAAATAAATTAGACTTAGAGCAGCATTTTAAAACCTAAACAAGGATGATAATTCTGTTTTTGTTTTGAAGATGGACCGCGCTCTATTGTCTGATGTTAACTAAACCAAGAAAGACGAAGGACAATCAGATAAGGTACCGTGTTTTCTTTATTTCCTTCTGATATTTCTTCCATGTCCTGTTGCTTGGTTGTAACTGCAAACATAACAGAACAAAACCAATCATTTTTCATCGTATTTGAAAGATTTTGCTAGAGTGTTATGACTAGTGTTGCCAGGTACCTTCTCCTGACATTGCCTTCTGCTTGCTCATTTCGTCTTCACTGAATGGTCCTGGCTTACCCATGTCTTTCGCTTTCCTTTTCATGTTGTTCGCACCTCCTGTTATGGATCTTCGGTTCACAGAGTTACGGTTAACAGAAGCTCGGGTGTTATGTGCTGGTGTAGTTTTCTGAGGGGTTTCCTTCCTAGAAGATACCTTAGCCGTAGACGCTTGTGCATCAATGTTAAGAGACTTAGGTCTGAGCTTTCTGCTTCCAGTTGTCGAATTGGTGCTGTGAACAACGGCAACAACCTCATCAGAAACAGTAGATGAATGGTCAGGCGTGTGAGAGCAGGTCTCAGAGACCTGAAGTTGTTCCAAGGTTTCTACAATCCCATAGCTTTCAACTAATCCTCTGACATTCTCTTCATACTCAGTAAGGTTGTGCTTCCGAGCATAGGATGCCAGTTCATCACGCAGCAGTTGCAGAGGCTGAACAATAAACATAAGTTTAGAATAGCCATGAAGCTAGTAGCACAGCCACACCAGCACACACACGCGAATGTGTCCTCACAAAAGTTTATTACTTCTCAAATTCAGTTTGAACATAGTGATGAATATAATCCTAACTGCAGCATTACTTCTTGAAGTATCCAGACAGAATATAAATTTTGGAACTTGGGGATCGAATTGAGTGAACTCATCACGAAACAATGGTTAACTTTCATGTCCGTCAATAATAGCCAAACAAATTGAAAAAACCTTCTACAAGAGCAATGTGGTAGACATATTACCTCACATCCAGCTTCCAAAGCAAGCTTAAAGAAGCCAAGCGAGATAGAATGTTTTGCAGCGGCCTCCGAAACCCTTATTTGTTGCAGCCAGTAAGATGAAGATGACAGAATACAAAACTTCCTTCTGATTGATGACCTTGAAACATCAGAAAGTGGTGTCTCAAAGCCTTCCTGCACTTTAGCAGACCTCTTCGCACGAGCCTCGGAAATAGGTGTGATGTTGCTTGTGGCCTTCAGCTGTGGACTTGCTGCAGACTTGGTAGGAATGGAGAGTCTCCTTGGGGGCTTAGCAGATTTCTCTTTGCCAGAGAGGTCAAGAACACTCACACTTTTACTCATAGATGAGGGTGGCCTTCCTCTGAATAATAGGAACAGAACATGTAAGTAACAGTATCAAGTGATTATTATTACTCCCAAAAGGTTACCATTTAGTTAAATTGTCTCTCCAATTCACTACCTACATACTTACTAACGAACCATAGATTGACCGAAAAAGTTGGCAAATCGTTAACCGAGCGGATCAACTAAGGGCTTGTTCTTTACAACTTCAGTTAAATTCAGTTCGGTCCAATTCAGTTTATTTTAGTTCAGTCTAATGTTTCCCAGTTCATCTCATAGCTTTGCGAACAAAATAAGTTTGGATCCAGATCTCGATTCGTAGTAATTAGTATATAATTGGAAAGGTATCACCAATTCACCATATAGTTTCGTAAACGTACAATAATAATTGATAATTGATTGAGTGTTAAAACAATTAAACAAAAAGTTTAGTTTTTTCTGGTTCAGTTCAGTTTAATCGAGTACAGCTCTTAAAAAAAGACCCTAGACATTCTTCAATTCACAATTTATAAAGAAAAGAAATTGAACATTATACAAATATTTCAGAATTTTCATCAATTATTCAGTTTCAACCTTCGGTTACTACAAGTTGTGACAAATATCTTAACATTCCAAGAACTATACAAGATGAAATAAAAGGCATATATATACAAGCAAACAAAATCATAAAGCACAAAACTTTTTCCTTTGAACTTAAATTTAAACTAACATATAAAAAAAACATAGAAAAGAACCTCTTGGGTGCAGATTGAAAAGAAGGCTCAGGAGATTTGATGGGCTGATCTTTTGCTTTAGCCGCGGATCGAAGAGGGTACCTTAGGATAGACTTCTTTCCTCCATTTCCTACATAACATCATTAAAAAAACAGGAAACTATAAATATTTAAGTACACAAGTAAGCAAAATTCAGTGTGATCAAATTCTTGTCAAATGGTAAAAAAATAAAAGCAACCCATTATAGAAAAAGAGAAACTAAAAATATCCAAATGAGAAGAAACTCACCAGAGGCATTCATTGTTTGTTGATCATCCATTTTTGTTGTATTTGTTTATTTTTATTTTTCTGGTTTGGGGGAGAGAGAAAGTAATGCTGGAAGTGTGGAACTGAAACTGATGAGACAAAATAAAAACAAGGTTTAGTACTTAACTTCAGTTGTGTCTCTTTATGATCTCATTATCTGTCTGACTGTCTCTTTAGCGGGAAAAACTTGTTCGAATTCAAAAGAAAAGTAAATTAAAGAAATTAAAGGTGATGACTTAAAGTGGTTAACCGCAACGTGGCATGATGTTATTGGATTTTATGAGAAAAAAGTGTTTTTTATTTTTATTTTTGGGTATTTTGGTGGAGCGGTTATTTGGCGGGACCCAAAGACGCTCCCTTTCCTTTTAATCCGTTCGAATTCAAATTTGAGAATCTATAAATAAAGAGAATAAAAGTAGACAAAGCATGTAAACGTTGTTGAGCTTGAAATAATTTGTGGGTGACAAAACGGTCCAATGTGACTTTAGGGACAACCATATTGGCCTGTTCAGTGTTCACTACTGGGCTCAGTTTATTTTTGTGGATCTATGCTAATGTCAGGTTGAGGGCCTTGAAGCAAGTGGCATTCTACCTAGCCAACCTAGGTGATGCCCTTATCTTTCCACAAGAACAATCCTCGTAAAAATAGTTCAATTTATTTTTGTTCAGCTGAAAGTAATTTCGTCATGTTCAGTTCACATACTCGTATTTTATAAATATAATAACTCCATAAGTTTTAATTACTAATATTGATGTTTATATCATTAAAGAGGTCTGAGGTTTAGTATGACATATGCGTTGCATTTTTAGTGGCGCGGGTCAGATGAAGGAAGTGAGTATCGATTCACATGGCTTTTCGAAAGTTTATCATTTCATTAGATCGTACCTGCAAATACAGTAGGGAGATCGATAATGATATCACCCATCGTATTAACGCAAGGTACGTGGTTGAAGTGGATGGACGCTTCCAGAGTTCTATGTGACAAGTAAATCCCGCTTAAACTCAAAGGAAAGTTTAATAAAGGTGCAATACAACCGGTGATAGATGTTGTATGGCGAAAATGATGGTCGACTAACAAGAACATAAGTTTCATTTGTAGAGATGTAGATGATGCGCTTGATGGGTCGAAAGTTGGACATGGTTAGAAATAATGTGGTCGGAGTTAGGTTGAGAGTGATTCCAATGCGAGAAACCGCGTTCCGATGATTTTGGTATGTCAGGAGGAGAGGTCCAAATGCACCGGTGCGGCGGGGCAAAAGGATGGTTGAGAGGCAGGCCAAGGCCGAAGAAGAGATGAGAGAACGTATTAGATATGATCTGACTACCACTCACTGAAAAAACACCATCGCCTTGGATAGGAGCAATTGAAGGATGCGAATTAGGGCGCAAATTTATTAGCATAAGGAGTAGTGTTCACACTTAATGGCTTAAGTGTGTTTAGTGTTGTGCCTTACTTTGTCGAGCAGTTTTTTGTAGGATAATTTTCACCCTGCCTGCATATATTTGTGTTTTATCTATATTTTGCATGTTCTTTCACGACTTTGGTAATTATGGTTGTCTGAGATTTTAAAAAAATCCATTACACTAGATTGTTCACATTTTTCGTGAGTCATTTGAAACAATCTCATTCGTGGTAAGGTTCTGTACATTTGACCTACTCAATACCTCATTTGAGATGGGATAACACTAGATTGTTGTTATTATATATAATTAAAGAGATTTCATAATATATTTATTAGAGTTATATATTGTCTGGGTTTGATAAACAATTGAATGATAAAATAATTTAACAGAAGTTTCAATCTAACCCGAAAGAATTTACATTGATTCTATTCATTAAGTTTAGTTTAGCTCAAGACGCATTAGTTCAATTCAGGTTAGTGAAGTTCTAATATTAAAATAGCATGTATAAAATTTGGTAGTGTGTAAATCATAAAGTAGCTACCCAACTAGTTAGATAGAAAATTAGAACTTGTTAAATTTTTTGACTAGAACAAAGCTGGTAAACTTTGTTATCTAATCTGTAGTTCTGTACATCTACTGATCGACCAAAAAGAAAAATTAGTTAGCAACTCACCATTAGTACAATACGGAGCATTTTTTAATGGTAGTTCCATGTTGTGTCCATATGGGCATTGTATGGACCTTTTGGAAGACTGGTTCGAAGAATGCTATCACATGGAAATGACTCTCTTTGGCGTCTTCCAATTTCCATCTTGTCTTGGAGTATATCATTATAATTAAAGATATTTTGGTCTTTTATCATAATCTCCTTAATGTATTAAGAATTGTCATTGTAGTATTTGTTACTTAATCATAGTGATACATACTACAGAGTATAAGACAACGACTGCCTAATAGTATGATCACAAGAAGAAATGGAAGGGCATCAATGTTGACTTTTTATATTCATCTTGTCTTGGACTCTTGGAGCATAACATGATGTGGATTATGTATCAAGTACTGGTGGATAACGGACTGCCAACAAAATCTTAAAAGTCTAGATCTATCATGCTTAAGTACTTAACGATCGATGTGCTTGTAATCACCAACCATGTTGGTTTCCTGTATTTCACATGGAACAATGTTTGCATGTGTGGTGGGATTAAACTCACGCCACATAACCGGTGAATTAAAACTTCAACTACTTATGACAACTCACTGCTTGTTGTTGCTATTGCTTGTTGGTAGATTGGCTAATGATACTTTCAACTAAACAGTTTATAATCCGTACTTCCAAGTCTTGGACTATGGTCAATTCAAGAAGCATCATTAGTATCCAAACGACATCCGTGGATCGAGATTAACTCTTGCAATTTAGGTAGCGTTTGGGATCATTTATTTTGTTTTTGTTTCTAAAAACAGAAAAATAGTTTTTCTATTTATTTGATTTTAAAAACACTTTCATAAAATAAATGACGTTTGGTTATTTACTAAAAAAACTGTTTATATAAACAATTTTGCAAAAAGTAGCGTTTGGATCATTTGAGTTTTTTTAATGAACTTAGACTTCTTTTAATATTTCTAAATATATCAGATCAAGAAAATAAAATTCATGCAAATGATACCTTTTGGTTATTGGATACAAGACCGAGTCCAAATTCTTTGCATCTACTAGCAATTAGCAACCAATGGACGGTCACATATTAAAAATAGTAAACTAGTGATGAAGATAAAAAAGAATACCAAATCATGAGTTTAATATAGCGGTGCTTGTAACGAGTAGTGAAAGAAGACTTAATTTTGTATCAAATGTGCATTGTACGAGTAAGTTTGTAACAGCAACGCCATTAACGAGTGAAGTAGTTCGTAGATGATAGATAGCCAACAGGCATTATTGTTTTTTCCCCTCCAAAATTAGGCATGAAAATGGTTTTTCAGTTTCCAAAAGTGAAAATTTTCTGTTTCTCGTATTTCTGTTTTTCTGTTTTTGTTTATTAAAAAAAACTGTTTTTGCTTTTTTCAACCAAACATCAATTATAGTGTATAAACTGTTTTTTTGTTTAAATAATGGGAAAAACAGCTTATAAAATTGAAAACAAACAGGCCCTTAATACAGCCGTGGTTGTTGAACCAACTTACCACTAGTGCTTCGTTTTTAACCGTTTTTCTTATACTTTGGAATTAGGATCGCTAATCCTAACTCCAAATAGTTCTAACCACCAGCAAAAAAGAATAAATTTCATTTAGGCTTCACAGTTTAGTCCAATATTGAACTGAAATAATCTGATTTGCGATGAGCAAAAAAAGGTTGATGGTGAACATGAACGTCATCTAATATTTGTTGAGTTGTGAATTGTGAGCTAAGATCTTCTCCAATATTGAGATCAATGCTAAAGCATGTACCAAATTACCAATGGCCCCAATTGTCCCAATGCACCACATTGTGTAAAACTTTTGTGCACGGGAGAAGATTTACACTCTTAAGTTGTACTTATATGATTGGATTTGCTAGTGCCAAAAATTAATACTCTGCAATAATGGTTGAGTTTTGTTGACAAATTAATTAATGCTGGGTAAAATAGCCTTCTCATGTCTTATTTTTAGTCATCTCTTTTGGTGAATTCACTTTTCAAATCAGAGACACTATTATTTCTTAGGCACTTAGCTTACCAACACATTAACCATTGAATAATATCGATAACACTAGAAGTACCTAAAAACAATTTACCAATATTTGAAACATGTGTAAGTATACAACGTGCGGAAAATGAAAAAAGTAGTAGTAAACTTATTTTAAGTCGTTACATGTATACACTTGTATCTGAAATATTTTTTCATCCGAGTATTGGACCCATTCTTTCTACTTATTGTGAATGTACTGCATTAAAGCGAGCATAACCAAAGTAGGAGAATTATGAAGACGAAACCAAAAAAGTATTTAGTAGGCTGAACTAAAATGAGCTTAACTGAGCTGGGTATTTATTAAGTGTAGTTGAAAAGAAGTAGAATTACGAACTAAATTGAATTAAAAGTAAGTTGAAAAACTTTATTATTAATCACAATTTCACCTTGTTTGAAATTAGAAGCTGGATTTCCAACATTTCATATTTTCATGACTCCTATTAAATAAAGAAAAAACAAAGTGAGCAGTAGAGAATCGGCACTCCCTTATTTCCGAAGCAACATCTTCTTATTACTATCCCACCACTTGTCAGTCCCAATACAAACACTCCCCACACCCCCACTCACTCACTGTCTCACTCTCACCCCAAACTAATCCATCCATCCTGATCAAATCACAACCGTCGATCTCATCAAACTCCCATCACATGCACACACACAAACCCTCATCCAACCGTCCGAATCCAAACTCCCACCCAACCACTTCATAAACTCTCCCACACTATATCCCCTCCTCTCCCTGCATTAAATTTTTATCTTTTACGAAAATATAAAAAGCCCTTTGCATTGCATTAATAGTATTATTTTCTCAGTGGTTTTTAAGTAGCTCTTACACTGAGAGAGAAACAAAGAGCTTCAACAAACAAAAAAGAAAAAGAAAAACAAAAGAGAAATTCCTTAGCTTGTTCATGGTACTCCTTTCTCTCTCCTTCTAACCTTGCATTTCACTGTAAAATGCATAAAGTTTTGATCTTTTTCTGTTTTTGGTTCATGGGTATGTTTGTTTTTTTGTAGTTTTGCTGAAAATGACTGATTTATCTTTGTGGGTGTTTTTTGTTTTGATAGATTCAGAGCTTGGAAAGGTAGCTCGTTGTTTGGTAAGTGACAGATCTGAGTGTTTTTAGTTATTAATTTATTGTGAATAATATATAAAAATGCTTGCAAAGTGTTGTAAATTTGTTGCATTTTGTTTGGTTTTGTTGGTGTTTTGGTAGGAAAGTTTGGATCTTTTGGTTTGTTTCCTTGATGGGTTTCTATTTTTGGTTGGTGGGTTGTAGTTATTTAAGTTTTGTTATAATATTAATTATTGTTGTTGTTGTTAGATTTGTTCTTTGTTGAAAACAAAGGAAAGTTTTGATCTTTTACATTTTAAAGATTTCATTTTTTGCTTTTAATTTGGTAGAGAAGGTATTATGCTAAGACATTTAAGAGGAAATGTTGAGTTGTTAACTAAAAAAATTTACCTTTAGTAAAGTACTCAATGCTATGAAGTTTGATCCTGTTTAATCTGGATGGTTAAAGCTATAAGGGGACATTTTGTGGAGGATATTCATTCTGAGCTAGGCTACCGACATCGACATGGTTTTCAGAGTTGCAGGTTGTTGTGCCTAAGGATTTGATGATTTTGAAATATGGGGTTGATCTGAGGGTTATCTGTGTTGTGTGGCTACTGTAGAGGTAGCATGTGTGATTGGTCATGTAACGCTGCGGCTTTTGGGTGGTGTAACACTGAAACAGTTGTCCTAGTAGTCCACATTTAAGGCCACTTATTCCCCCTTTTTAATATTTGGTACCAGTTGAGGGCATCTTGGTTGTGCTTGAAATATATGAATTGTGAAGAGGATGAGTTTTTGATGACGAGGACAGGAAATTGTGGCTTTATTCCCATCCTCAAGCATTGACTTGGGGTTTGATTCTCATTCCTTTCTTCCCAACCTTGCCTAGTGAAAGAAAACGACTAATTAAATAATCAAATGGAGGAAGGTTTTATTTTTCCTTGTTTTGAGTAAGCTTGAAATTCTTAAAAGTAGTTTGATAGTCACTGCTACTAGTAGGAAATTTTCCAGTTCCTCACATTCCGAATCCTTCCACTTGGTGCTAATTAGTGTTGCACTACATTTCTGGCTTTCTGCATTGGCTGTTTGCATCCATTAGATTATATTGCCATGCTGCCACCCCCTCTGATGTATGTTGATAACATTTTTGAACGAACACTGACATTGTGGTAGACTTGACAATCGTTTGATGCACATATTTATTTAAAATTGAAAGTTCTGATAAAGGTTATGTGGATACATTGGCTTAGCGTCCTTGAGGTTATTTAACATTGGACACTTGGTAGGCTGGTAGCCACTACATCATGTAACTTGTGTTGTCTGATAATATCTTATGCAGAATCGTTGGGCTGAAGCTGTTCTTGATACAATTTCTGGCATTTTGCAATGGGAAAGTCGCCAGGAAAGTGGATAAAGACTGTGCTGTTTGGGAAAAAAACTCCGAAGTCCAACTTTGCCAAGGGGAAAGAGGTACATTCTGGATTTGCTTATTTCCTTATGTTAACCTATACCTTTGTTAACTGCTTGCAACATACTTCGATAATTCAGTAGCTTTTTTTGTGATGGCTATTGAGATCAGGTCGTCCCCTTTTCTACTATATCATGGATAAATTTATCTTTACCTTTTCTGAGAGCTAGGCTCATGTTAACTTGTAGCTTTATTCCCAGATCTAAGTTTGCTTGATCTTTCTCACTCTCAAATTACTAAGAAAAAAATGTATGTTATGGTAATGATCTGTAAGTTTGATTGACAACATTGATCTACGATGTCTGATACTCCCGTGGTTTTGCTTCCTAATTGATGTCTGGTTGAATTTAGGAAATAGTCCATTACAATTTCCTGGATGAAGCTGCTCTCTTTTTTGATTTGTTTATAGCTCAGTTTCGTGACCGACTATTAAGTCGATTTCAATAATTTCGGAGCAATTTGTCGATGGCAGAACTGGTTTGTGTGTGGGTAGTCTGAAAGTGTACGTACTGTTTTTTTTCTGATTTGTCCTTTTCTCATGTGCTTAGAAATCGGCCTTTGAGAAAGAAGTGAATGTTCGTGTGAGGACAGCTGAACCTGCCCAAGAATTTATTGCTCAAGAGGTATCGAGTGCTCCAGTCCGTGCAGTTAATACTGACGAGAATATCTTGAGGCCAGAGTACAAAGATGCTTCACTCGAGCAGCAGGGTGACAAGGTGCTGATTGATGAGAATCAGAATGCTGATCTCCAACCAGAAAAGGAGGTTGATTTGTTAACTGATGAAGAAAATATAGTGTTAGAAAATGCTGCTACAAAGGCACAAGCAGCATTTAGGGGTTATCTGGTAAATACTGATGGAGTTTCTATTTTGTCGTGGATTTATAGCTGTGCAGTGATGTCCTTAAGTTATGCCGTATTGTATGTTTGGTTTTATTGTGTCCGGCTGTTAGTTGTTCCATTTTTATGACATGACCTTATTGTGTGAAGGCACGGCGTGCTTTCAAGGCTTTGAAAGGCATCATCAGGCTTCAGGCTCTAATTCGTGGACACTTGGTGCGAAGACAAGCTGTTTCAACCCTGTACTGCATAATTGGTGTAGTCAAGCTTCAGGCGCTTGTTCGTGGATCAAGGACCAGATGTTCTGATACTGGTCTTGAAGTGCAGAAATTCTGCAATGTTAACTCTCTGGTATATCCTTCTAGATTTTTGGTGGTTTTCTACCTTGTGTTTTCTTGACACCTTGTGCTAGATTTTTATGATACTCCGTCAGTTGATAAATTTTACCAGTGAACTTTGGATAATGGAGCTGTCTAATTGAATGATTTTGACGTACGTGGCTGTATTTTTTATGTTTGATTAGCCATACCTACAGCGGAGGATAATTTTTATGAATTGTCTCAATGGAATTGTCTGCATATACTTTTATGAAGATGCATGCACTTGTTTGTCTCCGGAACCTGGTGGATTGGTTTGACTTAGGTCATGGAATCATTGTATGAATGGTCAAAGATATTTGGATGTAGCATCTCTGTGAGAGTTACCGTGTCTCTCACTGTAAGGCGCTTTAAGTTTAATAATTTGCTTATTTTGGATTCTTCAGCAGGAGGCTGAGATTGAGTGACCTGTTCTGTCAACAACAATCCTCGTTCTTCAACCTTGCGCTGCAGCCCATTTTGCTCTGCTTTAGATTATCCTCATTAATTGATCTGTCAGGCTAGGGCATTGGATGATGTTAATCCTCTAAATCAGTGCAAACAGCTAAATGCTGTGTAACCGTGTGGCAACCATCATTTACTGAGTAGTTACCATGTACCTGTGGAACTTATGTTTTTTAAATTTATTAGTGGATTCTTTCTGGGATCAGTGTTACTCTGGTCAGTCTGGTGCTAACTGCTAAGTAACTGTTTATGCAGATAATGAGTGTATTCTTATTGCTTAACCTTTGTTGATGACTTGAATCATGCTAATTCACCAAATATTACAGGGTGTCGATGTGAAGCCTTGTGGAGATGGTATGTCTATGAGCGTTACAACTTTTTCGGAAAATGCTTTTATTAAAAAGGTAAGTCTGATATTTGTCGTATGATCTTATCACTCTTGGCTTCTGTGGTTATAGTGTGCTAGGTTAAGTGTTGTCACATTCCCTGGCAGTTGGTTATGTAGTTTTTTTTCCCTTCTAAAGAGTAAATACTACAATGGGTTCATGGGATGTGCAAGGTTTAGCCCTCCCCAGCTCTAAGTAAATATCCCTTTATTAAAAAAAAAATATGGTAGGATATATGTGGTGCCTATGTTCGCATGAATTTCTTGTATGTAGAGGGTGGACTATGGTATGGGCAGTTTCACTTTTTAAAAAAATATGTAAAAGCAAACTTCGACATCTGGGATGTGAGGTTCCTAGTTCAGCACCACCTTGTTTATGATTAAGTGATAAGAGCAGTGCGCTGTGTTCTTAAATTGTACATGCATCGCTTTGCTGTATACTGGCTGTCTTTTTGGTTACGTTTTTGGTAAATATCTGGAGTTGAATGAATTTTTCAACTTTGTCATTTCCCCTGATTTTACTGCCATGTTATCTTTAAAATTTACATTGTTTTCTTATAATAGCTGACACTTTTCTATTTTATGTGAAGCTTCTTGCACCATCACCGACTGTTATGCCTCTCCGGGTTCAGTATGAGGTGATAGATTCAAATTCAGTTCCAAACTGGCTGGAAAGATGGTCAGTCTCGTGCCCATGGAAGCCTGTTTCTCAACCAAAGAAAGTTACTAGTTCCAGAACCCATAAAAAGCAGGGGATAACACAGAATGTTGAGGCTGAAACAGGAAGGCCAAGGCGCAGTGTTCGCAAGGTTCATTCCTTATTTGATAGCAATTCTGCGCACACAACCTCTGAAACAGAAAAACCACGACGCAATTTGAAGAAAGCACCGAGCCATCCAGCAGACTCAGGGCAGGATAATCCACAAAATGAGCTGGAGAAGGTCAAGCGTAGTTTGAGAAAGGTCCACAACCCTTCAACTGAAGGCCCAACTCAACCAGAGGCGACTGACAAGCCAAGTCAAACCCATGAGCAAGCAGTGAGCTACGATGTCCAGGAAGTGAATGTAGGTGAGAATTTGACAGAAGAAACGGGTCTGATTGTTGAGGAGTCAATTGCCATTTCCAAACCATGTGAAGAAGTCGCTTTGGAGGAGCCTGTTATAAGCAATGAGCCTGTAGGATCTGCAGATATTGAGAAAACCAAGGTCAGATCAGAATCTTTCGAGGACGACGAAAAGGATGAGAATACTCCAGTGCCAAATGGGGAGCTAAACTGTAACGAAGAGTCTGCCAATGAAAATCTGAAATCTAGCAGAAGGGCTTCTCTTCCACCCAAGCAGGATCACGATGAGGATGGCTTGCAAAATACTCCAAAAGTGCCAAGTTACATGCAAGCAACAAAATCTGCAAAGGCCAAGCTCAGGGCACAGGGCTCTCCACGATCTGGCCAAGAGGTGCCTGAGAAGAACAATGTTACCAGGCGCCATTCACTGCCATCTCCAGCTAATGGAAAAGTCAATTCAGCATCGCCAAGGACGCAGAAACCACTCCAAGGCAGTGGAAAGGTGGCAAACAAAGTTGAAAAGTCTCTGTCGGCTTCTAGGGATGGGACTGGTAAGTTCTCTTTACTGGGTATTTATTATGTGCTCTGATGTTTGACATTAACGAGCGAACAATAAATATATTGAATGAAAAGCCTTGTTCTTTGAGATTAACCAACCAGACCTGTCTCTTAATATGAAGTGACAACTCTTAGTTCTGCTCATAGCCCTCAATGTTTGAGGCGTTTGTCCAACAAATATCTTGGCCCCATTGATATGTCCACAAATGATACTGGCCTGACGCCTGACGGTGTTTGAAGTTGCGGGCTTCCTAATTTTTGGACTTCACCATTGGAACCTGTTTATTTTGTTGGGTTAACTGCTTAACGTTGTATTGTTAGTTTCTGATTAAGCTTGCGAATTGTTTTTCCAGGAAAGGGTGGCCATCAATGGCGAAGGTGATAGCATTGCAGACACAATGGGATTTCAGTGGTTTCTAAAGCAATGCCCGGAGTGACCTTTGACTGTGTAGTTCGATCATAGTGTGACTTGGTCAGGTTGTGTTTGTGTGTGGATAGAGAACCTTTTGTCTTGTGCTTATCGGGGTGCTTGAGTTAATGTAAATCGCAGGCTTCACTGTTTCCTTTCTGCTGCATTAATTTTATCTTCTGGACTGTTGTAGCTTTGATGTGGATCATGCAACTGTTTGTTGTGTATAAAAGTTGTTTTCTCCCTCAGCGTCCTCGTGACGAGTACGACGAAAATTTTCGAATTCGTCCCCTAGGAGCACATTTCTTCCCTAGCAATTGGTTATACAAGTTTGCGTAGGAATTAGAATACTACAATGGCATAACGACTAACGAGGGAGTCTTCCCATAAGAGATTTCCCTGTGTAAATCCAACAAGTTTTTAGTATACCGGGTGGAATTATGTATAATTATAGAGAACTTGGAAAATATTGGAGCATAACACTTCGATTAATCCTAGATTCCTAGGCAAGACAACCCGCCTCAAACAAATGACCATACTCATTAGCTTAGTGAGCTTTTCGTTCACGCATACTATGTGTTGAAGGGCTAATGTATCCTTCAGAATGAAAATTACAATTTATAAGTCACATAGAGAGGAAATATATGGTTAATACACAATTCAGGCGAGGCCTCCAAATTGCCCTTAACTAGTCATCGCCCTTAGTCATCCTTAGTTACACACTTAAAAGGAGCAAGCCAAGAAGCGTACGCAGGAGCGCACCTAAGTCCCTTACCACAATGAGGCATATAGCTCCATCGACTTCTTGTGCACTTGTCACCCTCTTTCAGATCAGCATAACACTTGTAAGTAGAAAGCCACGGAATTCCTGTTGGTAAACATGAAAGTTCTCCACCACATGGTGGACGGAAAGAGTACTTCCACTGTGAGCACACATCATTCTCCTTAAGATCGGCAACGCATTTGTAATCAAACCATCCGCTTGCATCCTCTCCGTACCCACAGGTCAATCCCTCATCACAAGGCTGTGGTGCTGCCCTCTTGATCTTGAAGGGCCAGCATTTGTTGCCCTCCTTGAGAACTTGGACACATTTCTTAAACAATAAGGATTTTTCACATTGATAATCTTTAGGACAATCGTTATCGCTATGGCATATCATGTCCGCATGTACGATCAAGTTTTGCGCCATCACTGCACGAATTAAGTAAGATGGATTACTAGCTAGTCAAAGAGGGAGAGACGGATATATATAGAACAACGACAATAATAACAATATCAACCGAGTGTAATCTCCATTTAGTGGAGGGTTTGAGGTCAACCTATCGCCGTTTTAGAAAAAAAGTGAAGATTTTTACGAAATTGACCCTAAATGCATTGCTCCATTGAAATATCAATTTTCCACAACTCACTAAAATAAGAAGTACCGAAAGGTAATTTAGCACTAGCGACTTAATGATGCACAAATTACATAACATCGATCAAGGCATTATTTTTTGCAATGGCTAAACAAGAAACTACAAAGCCATAAACTAAAGGGTGGGACTGTGGGAGCTATCGCTTCTAGCTTTGACTGCTAGAATATGAGCGTCCTTCACCTCTATTATAGGGAGTAGGGACCTTGGCAAATTTACTTCTCGAGACAATTGATTCTTGCATCCTTCTTGAGGCAATTCATTTGAAAGACTTGATACAATTGATCGGGACATGTTTATGGTACATAATAGAAGATCAATTATCACGAGAAATTAAATAGATGTTTTGACATATAGTTGCTACAAGCGAGTATCAGCTAAGATATTGTTCAATTTCAACAAAAAAATATTGTGTCATTATTGATTATTCAGAACAACTTTTTACTTTATCAGCCGAAAAAACAAATTATCAAAAATTGTACCATTTTGTGTGCTTTAGAGGAAAGGAGTGGAGTTTACTCACTTGACGCAACAATGAGAGCTGCAACGACATTGATCTTCTTGGTGTCCATATTATGTTTGGGAAGCTACCTTTGATTTCGTTTTTACAATTTATTTGTAAAAAATCCTATGCGTCCCAAGGCATAGATTGGGTATGGTTCATGTTCAAAGAGAGAACAAGGCCGTTTGAGCTTACACTTTAATAGGTGGACTCATAAGTTACTAATTATAGTCCCATGCTTTTGTTAGTCATTTAATTTAGGCAGCGTCCTTTCCTATCATCAATTCAAGTATTGTAAGGACGTAAATCTAGCTACACCGCCAAGCTACCCTATATTTTCTCCCCTTTCTTGGTTGATGTTTTTAAGATACTGATATGTTGCGCCCGCAGTCTTCTGTTAGAAAATTTAGGGTTGAAAATACCGTAACAAAAACTCAATTTGCTACGTTATTTTCAACCATAGGCAATATAATATCTCAAAGGCGATATCACAAATATTAATATCTCTCTTATTCATATCACAAATATTATACGGTGTAGGCTTTTTATGTACCCAATAATTAATGATCAAATTATTTCGGGATGTTCCCCTCCCCCTTTGTAAAATTAAAGTGAAGTTTGTTTTCATTTTTTATATTAAAAGAGAGAGGTATTATACCTCACATTTCTTTTAACACCTAAGCTTCAACATCAAATAGAAAAAAAAACATGATTATTTTTCAAGTTAAAAAATGTTCACATATATAGGTTATGAAAATATTCTAGTAGTGCCATTTCAATACGAATAATTATAAACAATGAAATCTTTAATTCAAGTAACTTAATCTTTTCAATTTATTTGAAGTTTAGTTTAATTACCTCATTTTTTTTGTTATAAGAAGTTTTGATACTAAATGATCATTCATATGCCATTGAAAAGTCTTACAATATGGTTGATTATTATTAAAACAATTTCAGCATAAATGAAGGCTCAAGGAAGCCATTAATTGATCAATAGCTATGATTACCCTCTCCAGTTGTTTCTCCTTAACCCAAGTGAAAGCTTCTTTGATAGCTAGCAGTTCACCCGCAAGGGCAGAAGGTGTCTCACCATCGAGTATTCTGAACAGAATTTGGTGATACAATTGAGTGTTCTGAACTAAATTCGATCGACAATTTCTTTTGTTTTAAAGTAACAATTTGATTAATTAAGCCATAAGAGCAACCACACGAATACACAATTCTCATTAAATAGAGTATTTGCATAACATTTACATTACTAGTTTTCTTGCCCGTGCGTTGCACGAGCCTCAATTTTATAAATTTGTTATCTCATTACTCTATTGTATTTAACACAAAAATAAAAGTGTTATTGAATTTTCAGCTCATGATAA
>ONZK01001971.1:71699-85809 GCA_900322385.1 Pharnaceum exiguum | reverse complement strand
ATTTCCTATGTGGCATAGCTTGGAGCTCTCTATTCTATGTGGCATGCTTTAGAGCTCCTGAAAAATGCCTCTAGTGTACTCAGTCCCATGTGGCGCGTTGTAAGCTCAAGAAAAATGCCTCATATATATATATGTATAAGATGGATTCCATGTACAGACGTACAGTATATATGGTTTCTAAACCATAGCTTCTGAAAAAATTAATTAAGAGATCAAATTTCATCCGAATTGAAACTTGGTTAGGTTCAGTGAGAAATCGTCACATATATACTAACAAGCTAGCTATCTACTTCCATGCTATCCTCTATTCCTCTAGTCTGCCAACAAATAACATTTCCGACCGTAAAAAAAGTTATTGATCAACTTGCTTAGATTCAGCCTTTGCCGTTTCCATCTCGACCTTCTTAGTAACATTCAAGAACACTTCCTCAAGAGTTGCAAGACCAAGTTGTATGTCATTTATTCCAAACTCATTTTGCCTACGCTGGACCTCTCCGAACGCTTTCTGAAAGACACGCGAGTAGGAAATGAGTAATGTGATCAGATTTGGTGGTGTGTAACAGTGATAGTACTAAAGTGGCCATTACAGGCCAAAAATTGTCTTAACAGTACAACAACAACAACCACCGAGTGTAAATCTCCATTCAATGGGGGGTGCTCGAGGTCAAGATGTACGCAATCTTACCTCTGTTTAAGAAATCAGAGAGGTTGTTTCCGAGTGTCTTACAGTACTAAAACGACTGATTAAAACAGTCTTATTATTGTTTAAAGCTAGCTGTTTACCTTCATCAAACGTTCCCTGTCGTGTGGAATGATAAATGTAAGGAACCGCATATTCTCCTCCGTGGGATCAACATCTAGTTGCTGCAATTGTATCAAACTTGTCAATTGCAGCAAGCAATAGGAAACAATTGTAAGGTTGCTTTGTATATTGGTAAATAATGTATCTTACACTCTTAAAAAACTCTTTTAGAGCTTCTCTGCATCTAGTGTTGGTTTCTTCATCTGCCTGGTTGCTAAAGCTCATATTAGCAACAAAACCAGTCCCAAACGGCATCTTCAATCTGATAGATGTCCCTATGCAATGGAGCCTCCCTTTGGCCATGATCCCTATTCGATCACCCAAAACATCGGCCTCTTCCATTGAATGTGTGGTTAGAACAATGGCTCTACCTCTTTTCGCCTCGTCAATAATATCCCAAACATGTCTTCTCGTAATTGGATCCATACCTGTAGTCTGCACCTCGAGTATGACAACTATAGCTACATTATTCTCTTTTCTGTTGAAAGACATTTAGCAAGCAGCCATGTCTCCATGATGCATCATAAGCAATTAATAAGGACATATATCATGCCTAGCTAAGCCATGGCATAACTATCAACAATGCTACATACCGGTTCGTCTAAAATGACTAACTTAGGATCACCAAGGAGAGCAGATGCAACACTTAGACGGCGTCTCATTCCTCCACTGTAACTGCCTGATCTCACTTTAGCTGAACCCGCGAGCTGTACATCCTCCAGTAATTTCTGAACAATCTGATGGTTGCCAAAACATTTAATGTTAGTCACAACAGAAGCATAATCTGAAGTTCATATATCTGATCATGGTTATTCTTCATAGATCAACATGCATACACACTGAGAAGAATCTATAGCTCTGTATCACTTACTGTCGGGATAGAGTTTTCAGGTAGTCCTTTTATGCAAGAGAAAAGGGTGAGGTGCTCTTCTCCAGTTAGTACATCCCAGAGAATATCAAACTGAAACAAGGGGAGCTTTGGATTTTCAGATCTTTCCAAAATCCAAATAGGCAAGTACATACAGAAAAAAGTGAGAAAAAGACCTGAGGACAGACGCCAATAATTTGCCGGATGTTTGCCATTCCCACAGAGCTTCTGATAGAATCTCCATAGATAATTGCTGTTGATGAGTCATTTCATTGGTTATATAGGTTCCACCAGTATAATTACTACTGTAAATTTGAGGTATGGAGCAGCATAAATACGATGTTTTTACCATCCCCTCGAGTTGCTGATATTATTCCTGTCAAGCAGCTGATAGTTGTGCTTTTTCCTGCCCCGTTATGTCCTAGTAGGCAAAACAGCTGATCTTTTGGGAAGTTCACCCATAAACCCTGAGAGATATATCACTAAGTACAAATCGAATAATTAGGATCCACAAGTAGTATGACCAGAAATTCATGTACCTGTATGGCATGAAAAGGAGGTTTTCCAAGGTAAGTCTTAACAAGGCCTCGTATTTGCGCCGCGACATCAGGATCAATAGTACCAGAATTCAGCTGTTGTTTAATGCGATTTTCTTCTTCTAGAACATCTTCATCGTCTGGAGGGACTTCATTGGGCTTGGGAATCCAATTCGAAGTGCTAAAAGTGCCACCATCTACATCAAATGTGGTAATCGATGAACCAAATACAGGAATTAAATTGTGGTCTAATGAAGCTGGATACAATTATCATACCTGAATCATTGGTTCCCCCTTGTCCTGTCCAGTATCCCGGAGTCAGAAAGTAATAGAATGGTTTGGCTATGCCATTTACACTTGGGATGATATTGTCAAAGTACAGAGCCAGCAGAAACCTCAAGAAAAAATTTCCTATGATTTGCAAGAATGCCCCATCCTACATTCAAATGCACAAGGTTAATAGAGTTGAAATGTGCATGCTATGTTGTTCTGCTCAATCTTAACTATGCATATGCATGAGAAAAAGGATGGAGGACAGACGATTGTGTAGTTGCATGTTGTGACTTGTGGACATTGGTTTCGGGACTTCCAAGTCATTCCAGGATTATCTGGCTGTCTAGTTGCTTCCATAAGCATATCAAGGGCACTATCATAGGGAGATACTGGCATGATCTTCATGAGAATTTTGACGATCATTTTGCCAGCTAGCATTGGTCCGATTAACTGGCACAATTAAAATCCATGAGTAAAATGGCGTAGCTCTGCATTTCGACTAAAAGTACGCATAGGTTACTTATATCTTGCCTGCAGTCCGGAATTGAACACAAAAACGATGATGGTTACTTGGTTTACTGAAGCTGCCTTGCTGACAAACGCAGATGCTGCAAAGGCGATACTGGTATAGCATAATAACAAGGTTAGAGAGGAAAAAGATGAGTGACTTACAAGCCTTACAGAGTTACAGGTGACTAGACTTTTCGTTTTATATCCTGTTTTCTCTATTAGTTTTCACAAACTTCAATATTTGATTTTCCGAGTGATCAAGTCTCTTGGACTTACCATACTCATTAGGTAAAGGAAGAATGTGAGGAATGTGATCAGAAAATTGTTGTGCTTGAAGAAATTGAATTGGAAGATCAAGCCAAAGACCATTAACAATAGTGCAATGACAAACACCAAAATTGTCTCCCACACAAACCAGGATAGCCAGTAAGCGGTATCATACAGCCCCATTATATTCATTGCCTGTCAATCATGCATGTAAAATTGGTAAGATCTCTTATTTGACTTATGAACATCTCGCTGGCTTTCCCACCATTATGCAATGATAAATTGCTTGCCTGACGAAGCTTCAGCTCTTTCTCAGTAACCAATGAGCTTAGCTGAGTCTGAAATATAAACAATGCCATCAAGGAAAAAACAACTGCTCCCAGAAAATTAAAAATGTTATCTTTTTCTGGAGGAACTGCAGGATGCGGAAATTCCTTTGTTCCAACATTCCACGAGGCATTTGGATCTGTATCACAGCAAAAGTATGTATCACCTAATAATACAACAACAACAGCTCAGGTAATCCCATCTAGGATGGGGTACTGAGGAGGTCTGATGTACGCTGCCTTACCCCGAAAATCGGGAGACTGTTTCCAGAATTACCCCGAAAAGTATCACCTAATAATAAACCATGCATACAAAAAGAAGCAAATGTTTCATTCAATAGCTGACTGATATATAAGAGTGCTACACTGTTACTTACCTCCAAGAAGCACACGGGCGATTTCACGCTCTGCTGCAACCTGAAGAGGATGTTGGAATTTGATGACAATGTCATCAATCGCATTGAATCGGTTTAATAGTTCTTATGGAGTTATTGGTTTGAAGTCCGTAGCTGATTACTGTTGCATTTCGATCAAGAAGATGCAGAGCTCCAGGACTACGTGCAAGGTTATCATAAAGCCATGTCTCTGCCTCTTGTTTTGTGCTAAACGATTTAACCTGTAAAAAATTTCATCAGGTGGACATAATTCACAAGTTGATTTTACAAAATGATTTTCACTAAATCAATGTCACCACTCACCCGTAATCTTATTTTTATTGGAAGTCAATATGAATGCATTTAGGGTCAATCTCGAAAACAACATTTCTACTTTCTTAAAAAGGGGTAAGATTACGTACATCCTTATCCCGAGCACCATCATTAAATGGGGATTTACTATGTCGTTCAACATGACTAAACATGCATAATGGTCACTTTACATATTTTTGTACGGAGTATGTACCTTGGAAGATGGTATTTTCCTGCCAGGATTATTAGCCATTATGCCATCAACAACACTTTGAATTCTAGGAGTGGTACTACCGCCACTACTCCAAACAAAATCATAGCATGGTCTTCTTACGCTAAAGTCTTCACAGGGCACAATTGGCTTTTGGTTCAATTTTTTTAGTTCTGGGTCAAGTAATGCTTTTGCCTCCTTTTTGTTATCCCACTCTGAGGCCTTTTGTAGGGCATACAACAAGAACACAACTAAGAATGGTGTGCAAAATAACATAAACATTGATTTCTTGTTCCTCCCTGTTAGCCATATGTTCTTTTTCCAAAGTGCCTTGAACTGTTGTATAAGTAGTGAAATGCCACTTTCTAGCTGCATTTGAAACTTTCTTACGATTGAGCTAGCACGAATGTGGTGGTGTAATATGGATTCAATAAGTATACAAGTAGCTTATATGATACACCTTATTGTATATGGATTGTGATACAACTTTGAAGGTGGTGGTGTAATAGACTAATAGTGATGGCGTAATTTTCAAAAGAAAAAAGAAAAAAACGAAGTAAGATGTAACTTGGTCTATTTATTTTGATCAGTGAAGCTCTAATATGTGAACACTATTATGATGGCTAAAATAATGGATTAACAATGATTGAAGAGAAGTTCTACGAACACATCTCCACACCTTTGATTTCTTTTCTTTCCTAAATTATCTATTGAGTAAAGGTAATCCACACAAAAAGGAAAAAGTTAAAATATCACAAGAAAATGCATGCGCTTACAATAATAACTAACAAGTGAGTATTATGTCACCTCATTAGATTTTTTTGAGGTTAAAGTTCCATAGAACCATTGCGAGCAATTAGAAGCCTATTATTCAAGCTTTCTCCCACGAATTAAATCTTGTTAGTCTATAACTCTATATAGACTTGGGAGAGGAGTAATATACAAGTTTTTTGGTTTCAGTTACAATTTCAAAAGGCATGGAAGTAGGAACTCATGGACGTTCTAACTTAGGGACTCAATTTGACGCCTTTTTAAGGAAGAGTGTTAATTATCAGGTACATTAACTTATTTTTGTAGTTATGCTTTTCCATTAATTTTAGAATACATGCAAAATAGAATTGCTTGTTTACTTATAGAATATAAGTTTGATCATAAGTAAGAGGTAACATGATAAGAAGAAGAGAGGTAACATAATGCTTGCTCGGTTTTTATATTTAAAGAAACGAGTGAAATAGTTGCATATGTTGTATGTAAGGTGTTAGGACGATTCATTTTAATGAACTGAAAAATTAACATACATCTATATACTCCGTTTTTAATAAATTCCTTTCAAAACTTTAACATGACCTAAGGAGCTAGTGAAGGCTACAATAATTTAAAATTATTGGATAACAACATATTAATTAATTTTTGATTTTTTTTGGGTATTTTAAAGTAAATAATGAAAGAAGTTACACTTGTTAAAATAATTCAAACTTAGATATCAGCCCGATTTCCCTTCAAAAAAAAGAAAGATATCAGCTCAATTTTGATTTCACGAATAACATGCTATTATGTATGCTAATTTAGGGTTATGTAATTGGAGTTGTATCTCAATCCGAAGCTGAAGTTTAATTTACAATCTAATCATAATATTCTGATAAAACAACTGAACATGAAGTTTATTATTGTAAAATGACAAAAAGAAATATGTTTATTTTTTCATAGTAAAAATGAATATGAAATGTTTGTCGATAGGTGTTATTCGATAAGATTTTGATTGTGACTTACGAGATAGATTAGCTTATTTGACGGCCTGCCTTTAAGTTCATTAACGAACACAATATATTTTAAAAAGTTAAGCTAATGGTATAATTCTTAGATTAAAATTATTGAATAAGTTATCGATAAACTTATAAATGCCCTTTTTTATGATAACAACTCATAAATGGACTTTGATTCTATTGTTTGTGATTTGTTGCATTAACTTACAAAAAAAAAGTTCAAATATTTTCTACTTTTAGGCAAAAACTAATTTAAAAGGATTATTTTTGAAAACGAAATGCAAAACTGAAACTCAAACGTAAATAAAAATGATGAACCTTGCCACACACACCCTATCATCTTCTTTCCCTTATACAAAATTCCATTTTAGTATGCTACAGAAAGATCAAGCAAACAAGTTTGCCCACCACCTGTTTGATAAAATGCCTCACTGGGAATTCAACTTTCCTGCGTAAGCAAATTCAACATACTTGAGTAGTTTATTTAGTTGAGTTCCTTTTAATCACTTGTCCTGTTATGCCATTGTGTACTACCCAATATGCACTTTTGCCATATTAGTGAACTTCTTATGTTTTTTCTATTTTTAGTAACATCTCTGGCTAATACCCAGATACCAATTTAGACATACTGGTTAATAATGAAGGTTTTAGCTTGTGGGTATTTGTGGATTTTGTGTGGAAAAATAGAAAAAATGGTTAAAGTTATGATCTTTATGAGTTAACTTTGATGGGTTTTGAAGAAAAGATGTTAAAGTTATGATCTTTATTATGAGATAGTAAGTTTGATTTTTATGGTTTGCAGAAAAGGAACAAATGTCAGAACTGCATGCTGTTATTAATGCCAGCAGTGGTTTTGCTGCTGCTGGCAAGAATGGAAGCTGTTGCTGACAACTTAAAACGTGAGGATGATCCTGGTGGTCCAACTGAGTTTGAGGTTCCCCATCCCCTTGATATGCCCCCTGCACTGCAAATTCCTTCCAATCAGAACCGTGCTATCAGAACCGATTCCATGCCTTTCGAGGACTTGCCTTCCCCCTACTGCCGGAGATTCGGCAGGACTTGTCCTGTCACTTTTCTCTTTACCGGCGAGAATCAGACTCTTGCTGATGGTAGTCTCTCTGCCTTCTAATTGAACTTAACTATGTTTTCTGTTCAAAGTTAGAAATGTTGGTGCTATTATCGTTATGTTGGTACCAGTGACCTGGTAGAACATTATATTGTAGGGTTTTATTTGGTATGTGTTCGTCGTTGCTACTGCCTGATTTGAATTTAGTTTCTCACAATACGTAGACCCTTGATGTTAAGAAAGAATTGAATAAATTAGATCAATACAGACTCAGGTTAGTGATTATTGTCATGGATCAAGTACCAATCGAATGTAGAGTGGATAGTGAAGAGAGTATGAATTGACCAAGTCTTGTTTGCTTCTGAAATGTTTCATAGGTGTGGCTGAAAATATTTTTCCTTCTGCTGCTAATATCACTTATGACCTTGCCCACTTAGCCTTGGTAAGTGTCCTCTAACTTTTGTTGTTTATTAATTTTAGAGATAGTTCTTGGAAATAAGACATTTAGTAACTCATCAACTAATTTGTTTCAACGAGCTAGGGAACAGAGGCCACACCTCCTACAAATTATGTTGATGATAGTGCATTCATCACCAGCACCAACACCTCACTTTATTACATTCAAAGGCATTGCGGCAGGAATTCTGTGATTCCGGTGCCACAATTGCCAGGTATTATATGTTGTGTGCTAATTATCCTTATCTTTCTCTATCCATTTTCCTTCTTTTTTTTTCCTCTAGTGCTGCCTGTGGAGGATTGGTGTTTCTAAAAGCATGATCAAAGTTTGTGAAGCCCCTCTTCTTCTGGTTCACTTAGTGAGTTGAACAGATTTCATGGGAAACAAATTCATTATTGCCTTACATAGGCATTCCTGGTAGAATCTTGCTTATTCTTCTGCTTGTTTCCTGTGAACATTTTCACTTTCTTAGGGTCTGTACTGATGTGCTAATGACAGTATGGTGCCGGGCTTTGCATCTTAAAAAAGGGCTTCTCTTCTGGCGACCCTCCTACCCAAAGCCAGTGGTAGGTGGTCTTGCAGAGATTTCTGAGAATGGTAGCCTGGTGCATAAGCCCTGCATCTAACTGCAGTGATACCTGAATTGACCTATCTAAGAGTAGGAAAGAGATCCTCAGGCACTGGTGACTCTATTCATGCTCACATGGACGGACACATGTTCAAGATGCTCATATGGGGAAGTTGGACGCCCCCGCCTCTACGTCGTTGTAGCTGCATTGTTTATGATAATGTGGAGATAAGGATCTAAGTTGTATCTTCTGTTTTTTTTCCATAATAATCTTTTACTCTGTAGTCTGTACTGGTATTTGCGGTCCACAGTTTCTTTCCGTACTTTCATTAGTTTACTTTTTTTGTTCAATCAACGTGGGAACTTTGAAGTATTGAGAAGATCTGGGCGGAGGTTTAGGCAGTGCTAGTCTCCAAATTCCTTTCTTATGATGTTTGATAACTTTCGATGCTGCTATTATTTGGGCATTTCATTAAGCTTTTTACTGCTTTTGTTCTGTTGGTGCTCTTCATTATCTGCCCAGTGAGTGTTTGTGTACATGTCAATGTCCAATGTGTAATGGGACATATCTTAAATTTCGGTGATCCTTGGGCAGGGAAAGATTCTTTTCTGGCCAAAGTAATAGCTTCTTCAGTCATGTGGTTTTGCTATCCCTGTTGTGTGCTCTGGCTGATAGCTCAGTACTTTTTTTTTATGCTCTGTCAGTTTATTGGTTTGAGTTTCTAGAAAGTTCAGACTTTTGTGTAACTATTGCTAGACTGTTTTTGTGTAATCCCATAGTTGAATTTTGTGATTTTGTATAAGTGAAGTCTTTGTCTTTGACAGCCCTGTGCCTTCAAGGTCTAACGCTATGGCGAAAGAGATCGTCTGATATCAGTGATGAGCTATACAAAGGTTTCCGTAACGGCAACAAAGAAAACAAGTCAAATGAAGTTGCTGCTGGTTTGTACTATACGTCTACTTTATCTGATGATTTAAGTACTTAAAGTATTCTGATCTTTTTACCTGTTTACTTTTCAGCAATTGATTTCTTAAACACCAGTGGACACGATTTCAATGTGATTCTATGGATGAACAAATCCGAATCCGTACGTGCCCAATCTCCAGCTGGTATGATGTTGGGTTCCAGCTTGACACGTTTACCACGGTTGGTGAACCTGGTACCATTCCATTTCCCATTTGCTCTACCATCTTGCTGTTTACATTAAATTATCTAGGCGCTAATATTTGAATGAGCTTATCACAAATTTTGTTTCTCCTGCAATGTGTAGGCATCAAATGCCTACCTCCATTATGTTCGTGGACCTAATACCCATATGTTGCTTGATTTCATCAAAGAAGTGCCCATGCATGCCCCTATTACTGGTGGATCTGAGGGAATTATAGTCGATATGATCAAGCCAGTGATCTACATGATGTTGCTTCTTTATATAATTCCGGTAAGAATTGTAGTGCCATGACTTATTATTGCTAATTGCTTAAGTTTATCGTATTGTGATCCTCAGTAATGTGAGCCCTATTTTATGATCTCCCTGGTAATGGATAGGAGTTTCGCTTTTGAAGATGCAAACAGATAGTACTTGGAAGTTATTGTAATTTAAAAATTGTTTCCTGAACATGTTCTATTAATATCTTGTCTGACATTATATACAGCAAATATTCATGATTACAGGTGTTATTGCGGGCCATTGTTTATGAAAAGCAACATAAATTGCGAATGATGATGAAAATGCACGGACTCGGTGACAAGGCATATTGGATGGTTACATATGTTTATGATCTTGTTCTTTGTCTTATGTACATGCTGATCTTTCTGTTGGCCGGCATGTTCACAGGTAACTCCAAAGTCCAAACCTTCTCAACTCATTGCAGTCCTCTTTGCATGTATAACACAGAGCAACATGATTTACAGGACTAGCTTCCTTCAAAGAAAACAACTACATCCTCCAATCATTGTTCTTTATACTGTGTGCAAACTGGATTGTTTCATTTGTTCTCCTTCTATCTGCGTTCCTCTCAGATGCAAAGATTGCGCAAGGTTTGGTTATCTCCAGCATTTTCTGCAGACTGATTTGTACAATTGTTAATCATTGTGACTCCTAAAAGATATTGTTGCATGGTTTCAGTGATAGGCTCAGTATATCAATTGATGATTAGTTTGATGGGGTTCGCTGTTCTTCATCAAATGATTAATGAATCTTCGAGTAAGTAGACTTTACAAAAGATTTATATATCCTTCAGCCTTTCGGACTAGTCTCTTGTTTAGCTACAGCTAGTCCTTATACAATGGTAGATCTTGAATCTTGAGTGCACATCTTTTGTTTTGTTCAGGAGCATTGGTGATTCTACTTGAACTCATTCCCGGATTTGCTATTTATCGAGGGCTCTTTGAATTGCAAAGATATTCTGATTTCTCTACACATGGAGCTGGAGTTGGAATGCAGTGGAAGAATTTGGGTGACAGTGCCAATGGGATGATAGGAGCTATGATCATCTTATTTGTTGAATGGTTGATCATGCTTTTTCTTGCATACTATGTGGATCAAGTTGGATCAACTGGTAGTGGCAGTAGGAAGAGCCTATTCTTTTTCTTGCAGACGAAGAATCCATCTTCTTCTCAATCAAATATGCCAAGAAACACTTCATTAGTTTTTCGTCAAAGAGAGAATGAAGATGTGGCTCAAGAGGTAAGTCTTCCTTAAAAAAATTCAAAGTCCTTTGTTATTTTATTGTGTTGTTCTCGTCAAAGACTTGCTTTAGGTTGACCATATGCTTGTGATGCGTCCTTTTTATTAGTTTAGCTATATGCTTTTGCATCATCTCTTTTATTTTCATCATTTGGTTCAGCAAGTAATTCGGACTGTTCTTTGTTCTGTTTCCATGACTTTGTGATAGAGAGAAAAGGTGGAACATTTGGTGGAAGAATCATGCACAGGTCACGCTGTTGTCTGTCACAATGTAAAGAAGATTTACCCAGCAAGAGACGGAAATCCACCAAAGGCTGCTGTGAAAGGAATGTCTCTGGCTTTACCTCGAGCTGAGTGCTTTGGCATGCTTGGTCCAAATGGTGCTGGAAAGACGTCCTTCTTAAGCATGGTTAGCTGTGAATTGCCTATAACTGTTGTTAAATTTGCACTAGGACATTTGTATCTGATAGAACTTATTAGGGTTTGGACTAGGACATTTGAACTAGGAATAGAAAGGTTCTACATCCTAGTGCATCCTAGTGGAAATGTCTTACATAAGTTGTCTAATTAGTTCTTGACGTAGATACAACAACAATAACGCTGACCAAAAAGGAGTCCAAAATACACAGACATAGCCTCTATCCCAAATCCGACTGGGGTTTGCTAACGCTGACCAAATAGGAATCCGAAGTACACAGACATAACGCACACACAAAACATACAATGTCAGCTTTTCTGTTTTCCATTGCAAAAACGACCCTTGTTACAGAACGATAGGTAACAGCACAACTATTTCGGACAGGGGTACTTAAAGGACATTAAATGATAAAACATGCCCTAACTAACAATATAATGCAAAAAGAACCATTACTCTGTTTTATTGTTTTAAATTATGTGTCCTAAGGCACTACTTACCTGAAAGTGTTCTATGGAACAGTTTTTAACTAATTCATAGACGATATATTAGAATAAAGGTAGCTGTGTATGTTTTTTGTTTTGTTTTTTTTAATTTTTATTAGTTTTAGCTAAACCATTATTCAGTATTCATATTCTTAAATGGCATAGGTTATACTTCCTACTGTTGTTTGCTTATTTATGCCTGATTGCTACCAGTGTTTATGGAATTTGTTTTTCCAAATATTTTATCTGTTTGGAAGGGCAACATGGATAGATCCCTTGACAAAACCCTTTGTTTTTCCATGGGCCCAAAGCTTCAATTTTTTTTTGTTGAGAAGATTAATTTGAAATTTAGACCAAAAGAATGAAGATGGTGTAGCATTGTTGCACATCAGAGTTTTAAGCTTACCAGTTATCCGAAGAGCTAGTCAGTGTCACAAGATTCGTGGAACGAATTCGGAATTGGATTTCGCTAGCTCTAGTGAATCCGATTCGACAGTGGTAGGAATTCACTAGACCTTGAAATTTAATTCGCTTGGGATATACCTAGATTCGCCTTTTGGAATCTACTGGCCCCCCAAGTATGCTCTCTGTACACTTTAACTTTCTTTTTCTACATTTTGTTCCAACTACCAAGAAAAAAACTCAACATAAGAATATTTATCCCACTTGTGTTGTAATTGATCAACATCAATGCGGTGAGAAATTTTACATCCATAAATTCAAATCCTATTCCTTAGTTTAGCATTGCCTTATCAATTTTTTTTCATATGCAAATCATTTTCTTTGTCAAGTTTAGTCATGTTTCTGCTAGTATGTATGGATTCGATACACACATCGAATCAGTTCACGAATGCGTGCGAACTAGCTGGCTAGTGAACTCCGAGTTGGGTTAAACGAACCAGTTCAAAACTCGGTGGTACCCCAAGCGAATCATGTATTCCTGGTTCTTCCGGAACAAAAAATTCGTATTTCGCCATATATGATTAGTTCATTACCTACATTGTGAGTAAACAATTTTTTGGTAGGCTAACAACCTGGATGCCATACAATATGATAAAACTTGTATTTTTGCTACGCTTAAAACAACAATTATATTTATGTAGATGATTGGTCTTACGGAGCCGACCTCAGGAACAGCATACATTCAAGGTTTAGACATAACTACTCAAATGGATGATGTATACACTTGCATGGGAGTTTGCCCTCAGTATGAGTAAGTCAGCTTTTGTACTTCTTATCCTGGATAAAAAGAGATGTGTTTTTTTTTTAAACCGTAAAAGAGATGTGATTGACGGAACATTCTTCTCTTATTTATATGAATTTGAGCATCGTCTCTTTTGTTTCAGTTTGCTGTGGGAGACACTGACAGGAAGGGAGCATCTGTACTTTTACGGAAGACTTAAGAATCTGAAGGGGTCATCCTTAACTCAGGTTGGTACACTTTCCCACTAAGTGCATGCTGGACAGAAAACAGTTAAACCAACACACAAGTGAAGTGGTTTTAGTTTTACATTGGGGGGTTTTAAGTTTACGAATACTACCCTCCATGTATGTTGCCAACAGATTTTCTATTCTGTATATTGTGAATAATGTAACAATGTGTACTGAATGCTAGAGATAGAGAATATGAATGTGGATGGTTTGAGATTTAAGGTGTTAGCCCAACAATTTCCTTTTATGTTTGAGTTCCGTCTGAAGGGACTTGACAACTCAGGAAAAGTATGTAGCGCTGCAGTGTGGGGGACTTATCACAAACTATCCTATGAAAGAATGCAAGTTTACAGTATGCAATAATACATCTCCATTCAGAAGATTCTATGATTAGATAATGCATATTTCTTAGAAGTGCCTATAAGATTGGGGATAAATATGAGAGAAGATATATATAGGAAAACTTTGGACAGTGGAAAGTTCAAGCAGGCCATCCTTTTTTCACTTTCATTGGAGGGCTACTCTTTTATTTTATTTTTCTTTTTCTTTTTTGTTGGGGCTGGGGGTGGGGGAGTATTCTCATCTGTTGTTAAACTGATCTCCGAAGGACTGCATGTAAAGTGCCATTAGACACCTAATGAGATACTAGCAATTGGGTAATTGTTAAATCCCTCTTCAGGGTGTGAAAGGGGGAATCCGAAAAGATTATCAGTTTTTATGATTACCAATTTATCTATTTGGGGGGGGGGGGGGGGGGGG
>ONZK01001971.1:55482-69624 GCA_900322385.1 Pharnaceum exiguum | reverse complement strand
ACGTATTTACCCAATATATCTTTTTTTTTGTGAAACTGTTTCATACGGTGTATCCACTTATTTGGTAAGACTTCTGATATTTATTCCGAGGTCCCAAGTACGAGTTTTCTGGCCATCGGAGGTTTTACCGGTCGTTAACTTCAGGGCCATGGGATTAGTTAGGCAAAGCCTCTAGATACCCATGTTATCTATAATAGAAAGAAGTTAGTGAATCGTTTTTGTTTCCTTATTGACCCTTTATATAGTGGTTGCACCGTATAAAACCATTTCACACATTTTTTTTGTGTTTACCCTAAGCTGGAAGAGTTGTCATTAACTGACTCCTTCAGCTCCATTTGTAATGGATGGAGTAATTTGCCGGCAAGGCGGCAATTATGTTAAAGTTGGTTTTATAGCAATATTGTGTAAGACGGTCACATCGTAGAAGACATTGTTCAATTTTGAAAACTCTAATTATTTAACCCTTTTCAGACATGTCTTATACAATTAAGTGTTTTGTTGTTATTTTAAAACTGGGTTTGTTTAACTTGCTTTACTTTAGCCATTCTACGGTCTGATGATACGAAAAGGAATTATATCAAGTCGTAACCAAGAAGTAATTATTACTTTCATGCGTAATTTTAGACATAAATCATTAGCCAGCATTGTGACTTACATCCTATTACTTTTTTTGGCTAGCACATTCAATGGAAGAGGCTGAGGCTCTCTGTGACAGATTGGGAATCTACGTTGATGGGGGTCTGCAATGTGTGGGAAATTCAAAAGAGGTAATCTTCCTATGTTTTGTCATCCTTTCTCCCACTTCGAAGGTATTTAGCTGCGTGGAAAACGGAAGGTGACATGTTATGATAACTTAAGTGTCACTTTGCTTTTGCACTAATAACAGAGAAGCTGGTATTCTTTTATCAAGTAAACGGATGTATTGTTGTCTTCCTTTAATCCAAACTTGTGGAGATATAGACCCTGAAGGACCTTTTTTGAGCACTTGCCCTAGTGGCCTAGTGTCCCGTACTGCCTAATGCCTACTGTATTATCATGGGTTGATTTAGTGGTTGAAAAGTTTTTTTGTTGTTGTTTGATAATACGTGACAGCTGAAGGCAAGATATGGAGGCTTTTTTGTGTTTACAATGACTGTGCCACCAGATCATGATGAGGACGTGGAGGAGATGGTGGTAAGCCTTTGCGGGGATGCTAAGAAAGTATACCATTTAGCTGGTACTCAGAAGTTTGAGCTGCCAAAACAGAAAGTGCAGCTTGCTGATGTTTTTCAACTCGTCGAAGATGCCAAGAGCAAATTTGTAGTTCAAGCATGGGCTCTTGCTGATACCACGTTGGAAGATGTTTTCATCAAGGTTGCTCGCCAGGCTAAGGAGGCTGTCGACGTTGCCGTAGCTGACTAAATATCTGTTTATCATCCTAGATTCCTAGCACCAAAATTGCTGTCACTCTGCCAGTTACACCTGTGTTACTATAGACTAGGTATTTCACATGATGTGATAGTGTTGACCAAGAGCAGTAAATGGGTACTTCATATTGCCAACTAGCCATAGTATAGATTCTAGAATCAAGTAAACAAAAAGGAATTGTTTGTATGAAGAATAATAAAGAGATATGTTGCATATCCGTATACTGATAAGTGATAACCTTGACCGAAATGAAGTTAAAATCTACTAGTATTAAGTACAGATATTCAAGATACTGACTTTACTTAGCAAACATTTTGGAGAACCAACAAAGTGTAACTTTTACAAAGATTGGACACAAGTCATACAAGTTGACTAGGATCTATCACCATCCCTAGTGTCCTTCCCCGTCGCCCAAGCGACCGAGGAGAAGCTACAGGGAGGCTTAACTGTACATTTGGAGGAACTGGTGTTTCAGGGGAATGTCCGGCGATGCATAAATCAACAGTATCATCTTGCTCCCAGTAGACTTCAACCATATTGCCTTGAGGATTCTCTACAGTTTCGGTTCCTGGAATAGCCACATACTGAGCTCCTACAGGTATCTGCATGAAAAAGAAGCAAAAGTGCTAAGTACACCAATGATCTGATGATCTCATATGAATGAACAAAATGCCTAGATAATTTCATCAGAAACTCAGTCATTGAAAAAATTGATATGGAATCGGTGCTACTACTGATTTTATTGAACATGTATGATGTAAACTTGCCAGAACTGAGGTCCCAGATGCAGCAAGAGTAAGTGTCACGAATCTCCCCTCATCTGCAGCACTCTCTGCTTCTGCTTGCCTTGCAATGTTCAGGAAAACTTCTTCTAGAGTTATCAAGCCAAGTTGAATGTCCACTACACCGAATTCTCTTTGTCTATCTTGCAACTCCCCAAGAGTTCTCTGACAAATTAAAGATATGACCAAAAGTTGTGTAAACTCAAATTAAGCTATGTGCTTATATAACTAGAAAGTGATTGGGGTAATAGAAAGACTGCTAGTCCTTCCTGCATACCTTCAGGAGACTTTCTTTCTGGCGGGGAATCACAAACGTAAGAAATGCATTGCTGTCCTCTTTAGGTGAGATCCCCAAACGCTGCAGAAACAATGATCAAGTAACTTCAAAAATGACTTCTGAGAAAGCATAGAATTGGAAGACTGATTTATGATGTGACTAATAATATAGTGTCCATCATCAACATAATTCATGGGAACCTTAAGGACCCAAGTCCTGATGATTACTTACATTTCCGAAAAAGGCCTTGACAGCCTGCTTATATCTGGAATTTGCGGCTCCATTATCATTAATAAACCTCAAGTTGGTGACAAAACCACTCCCAAACCGCGACTTCAATCTGATAGAAGTTCCAATGCAGCGAAGTCTCCCATTTGCCATGATCCCTATCCGATCCCCTAGAACATCTGCTTCTTCCATAGAGTGTGTTGTCAGAACAATCACTCTGCCTCTCTTCGCATTCTCTATTATGTCCCAAACATGTCTCCTACTAATTGGATCCATACCAGTAGTCTGTGAAATGATGAAATTCAGAACTTAAACAAGGTATCTTGACATATTCAAAGACCATACTACTTCAGTTGTATCTATTTATTCCAATTTTTACCGGTTCATCCAGAATGAGTAGTCTTGGGTCGCCAATAAGCGCAGATGCAACACTAAGGCGGCGCTTCATTCCCCCGCTGTAGCTACCAGCTCTTACTTTGGCAGATTCTGTGAGCCTCACCTCTTCCAGTGATTTTTTAACAACCTGTCAACATGAAACAATGTAAGAAGATCATCCGAAAAGAGATAAATGATAATAGTTGAAAGATTGAACATATTCATGTTGTGTTAAGTTCTACTGCCAACCTGCTTGATGGATGTGGATGGCAGACCTTTAATACTTGCAAACAGTTCAAGATGCTCTTCACCCGTTAATACATTCCACAGAATGTCAAACTGATTAAGAGACAAAGGTCAGGAACAAAAGTGGCCAAAAGAAAAAGGTTCATGCTTTCCCTAGTCACAGAAAGGAACCTGAAGCAGAATTGAAGCATACCTGGGGACAAACACCAATTATTTTTCGGATGTTTGACATTCCAACAGAACTTCTGATGGAATTTCCATACACTAGAGCTGTTAAACAGTAAATAGACAAACATTCAAGTAATCTGATAAATCTAATTCTTCGAAATGAAAAGCTCAAATTAAGCAGCATACCATCTCCTCTAGTAACAGAGGTTACGCCAGTCAAGCAATTGATTGTTGTTGTCTTCCCTGCTCCATTTGGTCCTAGGAGACAGAAGAGTTGATCCTTGTGCATGTTCAGATAGAGACCCTGATAAATAAATAAAAAAACATGAGGGTGACAGGACTTAATGTGATATAAGAGCATACACAGCAAATCATATCAACTGATAAAAACTCTCTATTGGACCTTAATTGCATGGAAAGGATCAGTCCTGCGACATATACAGCAGCAACCTAATTTCGTTTTTCCAGCGTAAGTTTTTCCAAGTCCCCGTATCTGAACTGCAACAGTAGGAGCAATGCCTCCCGAGCTCATTTGCTGCTTAACAGTACTTTCCTCTTCAAGTACATCTACATCGTTTGCAGTACTATTTAAGGGTGCAGGACTTGAACCACAGCAACAACAGGTACCCCCTAATCGCACAGGAACAAGTAGAAAGATAAGATTTCAATATGGACTTAAAAGGCCCTTCTTAACACAAAAGGAGATCAGGTGTGTCAACAGAAGTTCCAAGTGTCTTAGATACCATGAGCTTTGCTTCCGCCTCTCCCAATCCAGTACCCGGGCTTAAGAAAGTAAATCAGTGATTTTCTTGGACCGTTGGGACTAGGCAATACATTGTCGAGGTATAATGCCAAAAGGAACCACCAAAAGAAAGTGTAGATGAGCCGGATATAGATAGCATTCTGCTCCACAAAACAGTGACTGATGTGTTACTGACAAAGAAAAAAAGGTAGGCAGAAAGACCTCATAGAGAAAACCTTATATCAAATGCCATTTTGGATTGTTTACCATTGTAAAGGCGCAACCTGTGTCATCAGGAAGACATTTTAATCGTCCACTCCAATTGATTCCGCGGACACCATCTGATCCAGATGCCATGATGAGCAACTGAATCGCATGCCCCAGGAGACTTGGGGGGAAATAGAACACGGCTGGAGCTTTACTGGGACTAACCGCTAGTGCCACAATCTTCACCAATTTGTAAAGGCAGAAGTCTCAATATAGCATTTCCAAGGTGAAATAAAGGACCAGAACCAGATTAGATATCAACAAGTTACCTGTAAGATAGAACCAGCCAGAAAAACCCAGAACCCTGCTCTGAATGCCGAGGATGACTTACCAAGGAAAGCAGACAGCATGAAAGCAAAAGCCGTCTAGCAAAAACATGCAGTGATAGATTGTTAGAAGCATTTACACGATTTTGAAGTTGATTTAAAGAAGGTAGTTTAATTTTGATGTCATGTACCATGTTCAACTGGAAAAGGAAGAAAACTAGGAACACCACTGCAAAGTTGTTCTGCAGGAAAAGTTGAAAGTGAAACAACTTCCCAGCAGCTAGTATCAAGGCCGATGAGATCAGAACCATGAAGCTCTCCCAGACAAGCCATGAAAGCCAGTATGCAGAATCATACAGCCCCATTATGTTCATTGCCTAAGGCATCAACAAAAGAACAAAGATAGAAAGAAATTATATATAAAGTAACAGAAGCAAGGCAATATGAAATTAACTGTTGCAATACATTACAGTATGAGTTTTACCTGCCTAAGTTTGAGCTCCTTCTCAAGGACAATAGAACTAATCTGAAACACAAAACTGAACATGGAAATAGTGAAAAGGAACTGTGGTACAAGGAAAACTATCAAATCAGATCTTGATGTATCTTTAACACCTCCTTCAAGATGCGGAAACTCCTTCAGTCCCACATTCCAGCTGAAATTCGGATCTAACCAGAAGCCGAAACGTTCAAAAAACATGAATAAGTCATGGAAAATACTGCATCAGAAAGAAGAAAACATCAGAAGACTACAAGTGAGTGTAGTGCTACCTGCAAGAAGAGACCTAGCAATTTCTCGTTCTGACGCGATTTGAAGTGGAATTTGGAACTTGAAAGTGATATCTTCAAACATGCCCCTCTTTACGTTTGTTGTAAAATTAGTCTGGAGCCCATAGCTTATGACTTTGGCATTTTTCTCCGCAAAATGCAGGGCTCCTGGGGAGCGTAAGGGGTTGTTGTAAAGCCATGCATCGACATCTGCAGGCGTTGCAAATGACTTTACCTGCATTTTCGTGAACATCCTAAGTTGTCACTTACTAGCTAAAGGAACATTGTAATAATGTGTATGCTTGCTCCTTAGATCAAAAATAATAGATGATACAATCCCAAACTTGTAATTAACTGTAACAAGAATACTGTAATAATTTAGTTAATTTACACCATAGTAAAACGCAATCGTAACACCAAATCACCAATTACACGATTTTGTCCTAGACATGATTGTATCTATCAATGTGCATTTTGGCTGATCAAACCATCAAGGTTGAACATTTGATCATTTCCTTTAAAATTTTACATAAGCCAAATAGTATGCTATTCAAATCAAAATTTTGGACTAAGAGCATGTACACTAATAAGTTTGAGCATTAACTTGAGATCGACTAACAACAACAAAAATTCAATAACCTCCTAGGGAGCAACTACACGTACAATTTAAATTCATATATTACCCGAGGCTATGCGATAAAAGGTGCACTCGAGACTACTTTGTTGTACACACGAAAAAATATATACCTTGTAAGAGGGTATGGGGCGACCAGGGTTATTAGCCATGATACCCAACACAATTTGTTGCACCCTAGTACTATTAGCATTGCCACTCCATAAAAAGTCGTAGCACGGCCGTTGGATGTGAAACTTATCCTCACATGGAGGAATAGACGGCGCGATCAATGCCGGTGGATCCTTCAACTCACTCGTATAACGGGCCCCTGGAGTGGCTTTGTACACGGCGAAGAGGACGAAGAGGAAGATGAAGGGAGCAAGGAGAGACAGTAGAGTTGACCTCTTGTTTCTCATGGCTAGCCATACGTTTTTCTTCAACAGTGCCACAAACTGCTGAAAGAACAACGTCATGTTTTGTTGGTTTAGTGTCTTAGCCTCCTTTGGTTATTTTGTTGCGTGTTTGTGAACTAGTAAATTAAAACAAAAAACTGATCATGTGAAAGTGTTGTGTTGTGTCACTTTGTGCTCAATGTTGGATGTTTGTCTGAAGTTATTGGTTTGTAAGTTGTAACGCATTGGATTACTAGTGCTTAGTGGCAAAGAAAACATAAAAACCTCCTCAAAAGGGGAAGCAACATTTCTTTCCCTGCATTGATCTTTTATTTACTTTTACCCGCATTGGTGATATTTTGTTGTATGGTTAATTGGTTATAGAAGGAAGTTTATAGAGAAAAAATTGCAAAGGATGATAGTAACATCATTTATATTACTTTTTTGATTTCTCGGATATTCAATTTGGTGACTAATACCTGGTCTCACATTTAGCGCTATGAGGCTGGCCAATTAGTTTTTATTCGCAAGAATTGGATCATAATTATTTTTGATGAAACATACACGTTGATTGAAATTTTTTGAAACATAAAGAGTACAATTTTTTTTCACTGTGACTAGAAAAATGTTGGAATTACTTGATTCGCCACTAAAAGTGGTGTGCATGTATTGATGGATTTCTAGTTGGGTTAGTTTCTGTATTTTGCGATAGCTATAAATGCCATTTCATAGGTTCTTTTCCCTTGGTTCTAAATTTTGCAACCATAGACTATGGAGTGTTGATACAAGGACGCGGATTGCTATGTTGGGTAAAAACAAGAAACCTCCCATATGACATTGATATCAATCGACAACATGCCCACATACGTTGTTTGTAACACTTGCAGTACTAAACTTATTGTATCCTCTAAATTTAGCTACATGTCAATTTGATCTTCTATTAGCGCTGATTCTTAGTACACTACCGTGGCCTTTCTACCCCAAAATAAGGAAGAAAGTATAAGTGAACATAAATAATTTTTGATATGAAGAAATAAATCATTAAATATGGTAGATTCATATTGACATAATGCTGGCATAATGCTCATTTGTTGATAGGTGGTAGATCTTAATTGATTCTGTTTCCAATATATTGTGATCGTGATGGTCTTCACTAAAAATAGCAGTAAATATTACACCCCAAAAAAAACATTAGGAGTTTTGATATAAACTTATTTCAAATATAATTTGAAAAAATTATATCCATGTCAACATAATTACATTACAAAAAAATTGCGTCTTAACTAGATAATTTTTCACCATCTTGGTGGTTTTTTTTTTTTTTGAAGGGTAGAGTAACTCAAGTTAAGCAATAAGCATGCTTGAATTACCTTTGACCATACTATGACATGAAACAAGGTCTGGGAAGGGGAACGTTACCAAAAGAAAAAGAGGGTGCAAGGAGTCACAAAACACGGCTGAAAAACCAGTTAGAAAGTCGAATATTTCATTTTTGCATCAGTTTGTTTCTGGCAGAAACTTGCTGACACTCTTCTTACAATGGCAAAAGCCAGTTACTGGACTCAGTCTAATGCTTTGCTTCGAAAGAACTTGACGTATCAGGTTTAATCTTCTGTTCATTTGTGGTTTTGTTTGATGTTTGCATTGAATGTGACTCTTTCCAGCATGCATGTTTTACCCCTTATTTCTCTACTGATCTTATTTCAATGTGACTCTTCAGTAACCGTTATGGTTCAGCCTTTCAAGTTACAACAATGTATGACCATGGTTTAATTTGAATGCAGAAAAGGAACAAGTGCCAAAACTGTTGCCTACTTGTATCCCCTGTACTCATCCTGATCTTACTAGTGGTGGTAGAAAGCTATGTGGAGAAAGCTTTTAGAAAAGACAACAAACCTTCTCCTGCAATTCTCAACCCTCTCGAATGGCCACCAGCATTGGAAATTCCTATTCAGTCCTTTGAGCCTGTTAAATCTGATGTTCAGCGCTCTTCAGACTTGCCCAGTCCATCCTGCAGTGCCAATTCTAGTTGCCCTGCCGTATTTCTTGTCACTGCCAATAACCAATCTCTTGGCCTCGGTAATTTCTTTCTTTCGGTTGAGTCTTTATCTAATTTGATCTTAGCTGCAATAATGAGATGGAGAACTAGATGTTTGATACTTTGATTTTCGAAGTGAATTTTCATGGTTGTTAGTTCTAAACGGTATATGTGTACTTGACAGCAAGAAACTCGAGATCATATGCTTGGACCTTGGAGATACCCCATTTTCATAACTGCATATATGAAATCAGTCTAAGGACTTATGAGACTTAACTTAGTGTTCTTTTGGGTTTAGGTGTGGCTAGCACCATGATTCCAACTCCCCCTGTGAATGTATCCGACCTAGCTGCGCAAATATTGGTAAATCATCAGTCTCTCTGCACTTCAAATTTATGCTACCTCCAGGGTTACTTTGTCTTAAAGTTTGTTATAATTTCATTATTCAGGGGACAGTGGGGTACCAAGATAAGATGAGCTATCAGAAGGATCCTGCATTCTCAGATGGCTCGGATCTCTACTATCTCCAAACTAAATGCAATGGTGGTGCTTCAATCCCTTTGCACATACAGAACAATAACATTGGTAGGGGATATATATGGTCTTTCATAGTGCTTTAAACTGAATTTTCTTCCTTGATTTGATTAATGCTTCAATGTCCCATCAACAGCTTTGGAATGCCTGCAAGGCTTACCTTTGTGGCGAAACAGCTCTACTGAGATCCATAACCAGATACTTAAGGATGACTATTTTTTTACCGGAGGTTTGTCAATACTTTTTGATGCATTTATGTGATTTATACAACATAAAAAGTATCCTTTTGTACTCTGTGCTAAGATAACTCCCATTGTTATTGAAACAGCCTATGATCTCCTGAATACGGATCACAGTAATTTCAATGTCTCTGTATGGTACGCATCTAACCCGTTTGAACCAGACCCTCAAAGTTCTAACCCTACTCGCATTGAGCGGTTGGTGAATCTGGTATTTAAACATCTCTTCAGCTTCAAGTGCATATTATTTACATGCTACTTTGGTCAGTTTCTTCATGATTCTAGTTTCGTTTCTGTGGTCACTAGCCTCCATATCAGATAGATGATGTGTCTACCCTCAGAACCTTTCTGACACTTACAAGATCCGGGAGATGACACAAGCGCAGCTAGAGCCTAGAGTTTGGAATTCTCTGTAATAGATAATCTGATAGTGTATGCTCACATTTGCAGGTTTCCAATGCCTATCTTCAAAGTTCAGGAGCAGCTGATACGAAGATAGAATTAGAGTTTATCAAAGATATGCCTCAACATAGTTACATAAACTTGCCAAACATTGTGGCTCTATTGAGTACACTCTTTTTCATTTGGATAATTGTCTGGCTGTTTCCGGTAAGTAGACGAAACAATTTACGCTTAAATCCCAGTGTTTATTTATTAGGGTATCTGAATTCACTATACATGTGTCATTTATCTGTGCACAGTTGATGTTTTCTCATTGTAATTCCTGCTATCACACTGCTGGAATAAGTGAGCAAAAGAAATCTAAAAAATTGGCCGAGCTCTGAAATGACAAGGTGGATAATTGAATTTGTTGTGTGACTTCAGGTCATCCTGCAAGCACTGGTTTACGAAAGGCAGCATAAGCTCAGGATCATGATGAAAATGCATGGTCTTGGTGACAGGGCGTATTGGACAATCTCCTACGGATACTTTGCTATCATCTCTTCAATATACATGCTATGTTTCGTAGGCTTTGGTTCTTTTTTAGGTAATGACAACAAAACCCAAGCATCTCCCTTTTTTTTTCTTCTAATCACCATCAAGTTTTCATTGTCTTGGCCTTTTTCTTGTTTGTTCTTTGTTTCTGCAGGACTAGGTTTCTTCACAAAGAATGACTACACCATCCAATTTGTATTTTATTTCATGTATGCAAACTTGCAAGTCGCTGTGGCATTTCTAGCTTCCTCCGCGTTCTCAAATGTTAAGACCGCTTCAGGTTTGATATTTTGCTGCTTGAACTTCATTAAGCAGCCAGTTCTGCCACCACTATTTCTTCAGAAAATGTACATATGATCCTGAGCTTATGGCAGCAAAGGAATCCTGAAGTCTCTCATGGTGTAATAATACATTGCAGTTGTGGGCTATCTTTTGGTGTTTATCACCGGACTGCTAGGAAACTTTCTCTTCCAGAACTTGATTGAACGAGCTTCATTCCCAAGTAAGTTATAGCTCCTAGTAAGCCACCTTGATAGAAAGGCTATAGCCTATAGCAGCAAAGGAATTTGTTCCATTTCTGTTGGCATAACTTCTCTTAGCACAAATTATCTCATTTTCGCTACATTACCAGGAAAGTGGTTGATTTTCCTCGAGCTGTTTCCTGGATTTTCACTATTCCGAGGACTATATGAGCTTCAACAGTATGCATTTGAAGTGAGTGTTTCCGGTGATAGAGGCATGCGATGGCAAGATTTAAATGACCCTCAAAACGGGATGAAAGAGGTCATCATTGTAATGTTTGTGGAGTGGCTGGGAACACTTTTTATAGCTTATTATGCTGATCAAGTCGTGTTCTCTGGATTTTGTCCGAGGAAGCGTTCCTCATCAGCTAAGCAGCCTAGTCTCCAAAGACAAGGATCTCAAGTTCCTTCCCAAACAGAAAAGGCTGATGTAATTCAAGAGGTGATTTTCCTTTTTTCCTTGCAGCAATAGTCATCTTATTATTGTTCCTGTTCGATGTCAGTTTTAGTTTTCAACTCACTTTCCCTTCCTTGTTAGAGAGAGTATGTAGAACAGTTGATACTCCAGTCGCCTGCAAGTCATGCTATTGTCTGCGACGACATCAGGAAAGTTTATCCAGCCAGAGATGGAAACCCTCCAAAAATTGCTGTCCGCGGATTGTCTCTTGCTTTGCCCCGGGCAGGATGCTTTGGGATGCTTGGCCCCAATGGTGCAGGCAAAACATCATTTATCAGCATGGTCAGTTGAATTTTCCATTTAGAACGGCTACTTCTGATATCTGTTCGGATTTCTCTAGGAGTCTAGGTTCATAAAATTGATAATGCTCATCTTTAAGTAAAATGTTTCAGTCCTATATGCTATTTCTTTTCTTTGTGGGAAGTATCAGTCAGCTAGTAGATGATAAGTAGATAAAAGCAACTTCCAGCAACTTCCAATATCTCAATTAAGAAGCTTTATAATAAATCTTATTTCATTCAGATGACAGGGCTCACAAAGCCAACTTCAGGCACAGCATATGTCAATGGTTTGGACCTAGGAACTTCCATGGACGAGATATTCTCGATGATGGGTGTATGTCCACAGCATGAGTAAGTCTGTGTACTTCTATTACCCGCTGTTGTAATTTGTTAGCTATCAGGTTTTTTCGACAAGTTTTCTGACACTTACATTTCGGCGATTACAGTCTTCTGTGGGGAACTTTAACTGCAAGGGAACATCTATTGTTCTATGGTAGGCTCAAGAACCTCAGAGGTGCTGCCTTGAAGGAGGTAAGACAACTTTCCGGCCTTATAAGCTGTCCAATGAAACATTTGTTGTCCTTGGAGTTTAAGTCATCATCCTTCTCTGTTGATGCAGGCAGTGGAAGAATCCCTCAAAAGTGTTAACTTATATCACGGTGGAGTTGCGGATAAACAGGCTGGAAAGTATAGTGGCGGCATGAAGAGGAGACTAAGTGTAGCAATTTCTTTGATAGGGGATCCTAAGGTTTGTTCCAATATTAGTATGGGTTCTACTACCATGTACATGAAGTCATTCCATTTGTTTACTGTGTAATTCTGATTTTATTGGAAGGTCGTTTATATGGATGAGCCTAGCACTGGACTAGATCCCGCTTCCAGAAACAGTCTTTGGAACGTCGTCAGGCGTGCCAAACAAGACCGAGCTATCATTCTAACCAGTAATGTCTCCTTACTTGCCATCTTATCCGAGGCACCATATTTCAATGGAAGTTTGTTCATTCTACAATGAATCTGAGAACTACTATTGCATTGAAAATTAAGTTACAGGATCATAGAATCTTCTGAAAGCAGTTGCTTTCTTAAGTTTCCAGAAGTTTTTATCTGCAGCCCTCTGTCACCACATTGTTGTATGAAATTATGCCTGGCATGATAGTTTTTGGTAACCGTCGAGTGCAGATGCTAATGTTTTATGTTTTATCAACTTACGCAGCACACTCAATGGAAGAGACCGAGGCTCTTTGTGATCGATTGGGGATATTCGTCGATGGCAGCTTGCAATGCATAGCAGATGCAAAAGAGGTAACACTTCTTTCACAAATGTTACATTCAGGGTCCTGGCACGGTGACACTATCCCTAAGACAGCCTCAGACCACACTACCTAGAATGTTCTGTTTAGTTACATGTCATTGCTTCAAGAAACGTAACTATTATACACAAAGTGACAAAACAGAATGTAGAACCTCAGAATTGAAATGACACAAATTAAAGGATATAAATGTGGTAATGCTCCTGTTTGTAAGAAGCTAGACCTATTATTAGTTATAGAGCTAATCCAATACTAAGGTACTAACAAACTGTCAAGAAAGCTAGACCTACATTGCCTAATTGTTCGACCTTTGTTTAACATAATTGACAGTTGAAGGCTCGATATGGAGGATCGCTTGTATTGACAATAACGACTACACCAGAGAATGACGAAAGGGTGGAGCAGATGGTACGGTTCTTGTGCCGAGATGCACGTAAAACTTACCACATAGCCGGGACACAAAAATTCGAACTTTCGAAACACATTGTGAGAATCGCTGATGTATTTGACGCCATAGAGGTTGCCAAAGACAGGTTTCCTATTCATGCTTGGGGCTTAGCTGACACCACTTTGGAAGATGTCTTCATCAAAGTTGCTAGGGCCGCTCAGGCTTCTAATTAATGGTTAAGCGCGCTCTCTTACCCTCACATCGTTGTTGTATTACATGTACATTTTTACAAAATGAAGGAAACAAGAGTTTTCAGTACTATAAACGAAACTTGTCATATTTTTCTCTCTTGGCTTCTTCGTGTGGAAGATATGATTGTATCTACTTTAAAATGTGTTCATTGTGGAGCATGCTAATGAGACCTTACCCTATGTTTGAAGTCACTACAAAAGGTATCATGGTGATTGTTTTTTTTTTGACATAGACAAAATATAAACAACTAGGAAAGACGCATATTATAGTTGTCTAAACATACAATTGAATGACTTCGAGTTACAAATAGTTTGCCCATACATTCATACAATGATGATGAAAGCTAAACCAAAACATACCAGATGTTATAGAAGGCATGGCATTGCCTCGTTGGCTCGTTTATGAGCTTGTTGGCGGTTCATTGACTTCATTCAGAAGTGATATAGTAAGCCACGGGAGATGGTACACTGTAAACTAGCTTCAATGATGCCAATTCCGATTTTCAAGTGGGCATCCAGAGTTCCCCCAAACACTTCATAGGAACTTTTCCACCTTCTAAGTTCTAAGCCATACAAAATTACAAAAGAAGGTTCATATGAGTTGTTGGACTTGCATGAATTTCTTTGTGGGACAAAGAAGTAAAGATCCCCCC
>ONZK01001971.1:32569-50635 GCA_900322385.1 Pharnaceum exiguum | reverse complement strand
TCCAAGTCATGCATGATTGCATGGTTCACCCCAATTTAAGCTCCTTATTTCACTACTTCATCCACATCTTCACCAACTGCAAACCCATACTACCCTCGCTTTCCTCTAGAGCTCCAGATGACATTGTGACTTGTGAGACAACCCTGAAGCCTACTATCGGACAGGTATTGGCAAGAAATATCAACTAGAGGCCTAGAGCTAGTTGCCTACGAAGAGTCAAAGACCAAAATAAGCCTGTGCTGCTGATCTTTTCTATCAGACAACCCTCGACAGCCAAGACTTTTGGCAGCAACAGGATAAACTTCACACCATATCAACATCATCAAGTGTAGTATAATCTTAAACACCGTTCCTAAGCGTCCAGAGAACTTGCAAATTAATACAGGCCCAACTTTTAAAAGGACAATGGATCATGGAACTCTTCGCAGAGACAGAGCACGCTACACTCGGATGCGGTATTTACACCCAAGACATGAAAGTGCACATACTTCGCCCATTACGTACAAAAGGACACACAATTGCTGGTTCTGAAATTCCTCAAGCCTCTTCTCTCTGATCAGGATTACATTAGCTGCCGAGAACAGGATGACAGAGTGCATGACAGAGTGCATCGACTGCCACATTTACTCAATCCCTTATACACTACGAGAAAACCTTATGGACTAAAGAAAAATGGCTAAGAAAACCTTCTAGTACTTCTTATTTTCAGTGAAGTTGCGGGAAGTCAATACATCAATGCATCAATGCATTTAGGGTCAATCTCGAAAACAACCTCCCTATTTACAGGGGTATGGTTGCGTACATCCGACCCCCGAGCACCCCCCATTCAATGGGGATTAAACTCGGTTGTTGTTGTTGTACTTATACACTCCAAGAACACCATTCCACCAGGTAGCACCCTAAGAGCCTACCGCCACCATATACCTCAAGTGAAGCATTATCCACTCCAAAATACAACAAGCATTATCCTTCCAAGTCTTGAAGGACAAGGTTCATCAATACCCTCTACCTCATGGCAAATCCTAATTCCTGAAGACTCCACGCACTGCTGTAGATATCTATGTTGGGAGGGGGGATAATAGAAAAGGTAGCTGACTTTCTTCATATACCAATTACCAAAACAAAACAAACTTCACTACGCCATCCTCCTTCAAACACCTAACCTAGAATCTGCTAATAACCTAGTGCATCCACCCCGAACCGCCCTACAAAAGCCACAAGAAGCTGGCTTATATTATCCCCAAACCACAACCAAATGACCAGCACACCTCGTCAATCCGATGACATATTTCCAAACTACAAGACCATCATCCATACCCAAAATATTCATCAAACTTCAGCCCTATTTCTTCCAATTACTCCGTAAACTGAAGCTCAAAATTCTAATCTCTTCCTTCTAATGATCTCCAGTTCCCCACTATGACACTATCCAACATAAGATATACTCTTAAGACTAATGAAGGTCACAACTTTAAAGACGGGTTCGCGATTCAGGCCACAATCAATAATTCCTCTCAAACAGCAAGCACAATCTCAATCATACTGTGCCATACACACAATATCCAACAAATATCAAAACAACAATATTAAAACAGCCTGCCAAGTTCTATCCTATCACACAGCACAAAAGATTGTATGAACCGTTTCATATATGTGACTGGGTATTAATGACCCACCAGTTAGTGATTAATGACCCATCGGGTAGTGATTAATGACCCCTATATGAAACGGGTTCACACAAATTTTTCTCGAGGCTCAATTCAGTTCGTCAACATGCAAGCAAATCATCAACACAAAAGTAAAATTTGACAAATGGGTCACTAAATAAATAAAACAAAGAAAGGCAGAAAGAAGCATACTTTGATGCAAAGGTTGCCAGTACAAATGATATGTTGAATCTTGCCAGGGACAAGCATTGACTTAAATTTGGCTGGCAGATCAGGTGCTCTATGTGGGATGTGTAAATCCCCTATGGCCAACACCAACACCATCTCTCTCTGTCTACTCCTCTCTCTCTCTCCTCTCTTTGGTTAAACCTGAAAGTACCCACAAAAGAAAACAGCAAAAAGAAACTTCCCCAGAAGAAGAAAAGGATTAAAAATGCAAATGAAGATGGATTTTAAGAAAAAAGAGAAGATACCCAGATGGTGTTTTTGGGTTTTGTTTTGGTTTATGGGGGTGATTTGGGAAAATTTGTAAGGGCTGTTACATTACATTCCCATCAACTGATCGATCGAACCACAGAGAAGTCAAGGAAGGATGTTTTTGTTAGTTGGGTTGGGCTTCTTCTTTTCCTTTTTCCCTTTTCTTTTTATAAGTCACCATAATCTACAGTATATTCATAAAATTATTTTATTTTATTAATAAAAGATGTTTAACATAGTCTATTATAAATTTAAAAAAATAAAAATAAAATGATATTTATTTTATTTTGATCAAAATTATAATTGAAAGTTATTTATTTTACAAGAATAAATTTAAAACAAATTTGAAAACAGAGTAAAAAATTAGTTGAGGTCATTTGAGATCGAGCTAGCTTGAGTTTTCTTTAAGTTAGGGAAATCAATAGTTTTGTACTCATCTCCCTTCGATCGAGCTAAGCCAAGTTACAAATGCGTTTTCTAATGAGTTCTGATCAAATACATTTTATTGAGTTATTGCAAATTGAATCGATTTTAGTTGATTTATATTGATTTTTTTTAATGATTTTGACTGGCATTGACTTAATTAGATTGATTTGATAAGTTCATCATCTCATCATTTCGGAGTCTAATTACAAATTGGTCAAGGAATCGAATTTGATCGACTTTAAGTCTTTTGACCCATTTACTTAAGCCAGACCGATTACAAATAAGTCAATTCGTAAGCCATCTAATAATTTACATTCAATCAATGATTATTTAACCAGCGACAATCATATTTTTTGTTAAACAAAACAATTTTCTTACAACTTTGTAATATCTTCCCATCTTTGATGGATGGGAACAAATCACTTATTCTTATGACTTATGAAAGTGTATTACATACATAAAAGTTCTTTTTATGTTAAACATTTTATATAATAAAGGGAACTATTAATTGATGAATTGTATATATTATTATTTTAGCAATTCGTAAGGGAAATGCGAATTATTGACCCACTTTCACTACGAGTAATTATTTTTCTGTTCATAAATAAACTCGTTTCAAATTTCAATTTTCTAATAACCGAACTAAAGTATTACATCAATATTATTCTCAAATGTGAGAATTGGCATGCATGTTATAAAATGGTTAGGAAGATGAAGTCAGCTAGTAAGGTGGAACTCGTCAGGGTTTATTTGGCACATTTGTCAATCAATATTTGTTTGTGTCTTTAAATTAGTTTTTTAACTTGAATTTGGGATTTTGTATGTACGTATTCCTCTTCGGAGTAAAATTTGAAGAAGAGAAAATATGAATTAGCTTAAGCAATCAAGATGCAGTTCCATTCTTCTTGCCTACTCTGCAAACAAATGCTGATATGCATCAACGAAAATGGTTTAGTAGTGTAGAACTGAAGGTCTGTAGGAGGTACGTTCACTTGAATAGTAGCTTAAAGCTACAAGCCTACAACGATCTTAATTTAAAGTAAACGTGTCTACTGGGGTATTGGACAAAATCTTGTTGATCTTTCAGCTTTCGGATGAACAATGCATTATGAATTACCCATAGGGAGGGGATGGACCGGTACGCACGGTAGAGGGAGTTGGTAGTTACGTTGCTTCACTTCAACTAACCAACAGTTTGGGACCAGAGTAAATTAAATTTTGATGCAAGTCAAAATTCATGAAAAATCTAAGTTTCTAGAGTTCTACTGATGATTAAAGTCCCTTTATACGATACAGCACAAAAAATTGCTGCAAAAATTTGATGAGTTTTTCAGTATGATTTATTTTTATTGACAGCATTTCCATCCATTGGTGCATTACAGGGAGTAGTGGAGGCAATTAACTGTATAAGTCAATGTTATGGTTATCTTGTTGCAGCTTTTCGTTCTTGTTCGTCTAAAAGTGCCTTACAACGTACTGCCCATGAGGCTATGCTCCCACAGATTTGTATGGAACACAAATTTGTGAGTGTTCTAGAGTGGGGAATGCTAGCACCTTCTAAAGTTAGGTGTGTCCTATGAATTACTAAATGATTGTACCATAACCTGCTCCCCATTCTGACCTTCTTCATGCACATTTATATATACACAGTAACAATCAATTTAAGCTGGTCCTGTTTTTGTATAAAGCACACCTTTAATTTCTACAGTAGTGGGCTTAATTTTCACCGGTCTCGGTGACTCCCCTTTACATGAATAACTATACTAGACAATGCAATTTGTTTTTTGAATTAAGTTACTTGTAATTGAAAGAATGATCTATATGCTTGTGTAGTAAATTTCATGTTCAATCTATCTAGCTTTCAATTTCGTTTACTTCAAACAACATCTATTAGCTAAGTGCCTAAGTCCAATTCGGAGTTTTCAATACCTCATATAATAATGAGAATTCAAGTAGATTCGGTTCATATGAGTTGGACTCGACCTCATATGGGAGCCTAGCTAGCTAGCTAAGCAATCCGATATTTTGACCTAGAGTAATTACCTGCAAATTAATTAACAGGGCACTCCCATGTTTAGGAATCAGCGTCCTAGTACTCTGGGAGATGTGTTTGTTATGGTTTGTGTTCTTTATTTTTTTTCTATAATTGGTCCAACAAAGACGTCATGGTGTTAGAGCTAAGCACGCATGGATTACTATACCTATATATGCTCATAAGTTACATTTCCTTTCTCCATCATGTTTTGGACATTAGAACAATAATGACCAAGAAGCCCCCCGCCCACGAAAACAATTTAGTTGATCGGGATAGATGAGAATGAAATTAAAAGTTCTAATAGTTCCCGGCAAAAGAGTATAAGAGGCCGCTCTAGTGCTGATTTTTTTTTTAAGAAGTTTCATGTATAGTCACTAGTTTATCTTTGTACATTTTAGCACTCTCATATTCATTCAAATTACAATTCAAAATTTTTCTATTACGTTTTTATTTTGTAAATGGAGGAATTGAGGTCGGTGAAAATTGAGCTCACTTCCAAGATCGTAGATGTCTTCATTAATTATCACTTAAACTACTCTTTCTTCTCATATTTTTCTTATTAAATTTGAAAGTCTTGGATTTTAAATGGCTCAATTAAGTTATGTCGTTAATTACTTTGGTAAAATCAATCCTATACTAGGGAAACCAATAAGTTGAGGGAAAAGCATATGCATACTACATCGGAGAAATTGAATTTATCTTCTGCCATTTATCAATCCCTCATCTCTAAAATCTTGAACTAATTAATGTATTATATTATCTATAATAAGTACAAAGTACAAACATTGCCTTTTCTTCACACAATGGATTGACGTAGCCTCATTTTATTATTAGTAAGATTCTTTGCCGTAGGAAACTTGCACAAGCACAACGATATCTAACCGCCAACCTCTCGCATCAGCATCTGACTAGTGACGAAAACCCTAAAGCTAGAGGGCGAAAAGTAAGAATATAAAACATGATGGAAATAAAACATGGGAAACGAGACCAATCTTGATCAAAAAGGGTAATTTTAAACCAAAAAAAGAAGCTAGCTAGCAGCTAATAACACTTTTTTCATTGCATAAGTAAGCTCCTAATCAGCGCAGCTTGACTGTTATCTGAAGTTTCTAATAGTGTGGACAATCTTTCACTCAAGTCATCCACTTCCCTGTGCAAGCTTCTTATGTAATTGCATGTCTCCTGCAATACCCTAGCTGCTGAAACCTGCAAAGAACGAAGTCGTACGGTCACATTAATATCCTACTTCTGCAATTTGTTACTTACCAATAGTTGTACTACTTGGCTACTAGCTTCAAAAAAAAACAGTCCCAGTGTTGCACTACTAGAGTCATCTTAAAATTGTGTATATGTCAATCAGATGCAATTTAGTACAGTATCACATTTCAAAGTCCAATATCTCGACGTAGATTCCAGTTTTTTCCATTTATGTCTTTATTATCAGTGATTTGCAGCAGATAAATTAAAGAAAATAACTTCGATGATAGACGCCTTGAATCTTGGTATTACAAATATACAAGTCATGGAAAAACTAAATTGCAATGCAATCGGCCGCGGGTATTATTTAGTTTATCCCTTTCACGATTTCATCCCTCTCGATCATTACACATTTACACTAAGCTAATTCACTAACTCGAACGACGACATGCTATACAAGTATACAACTGCATAACTTTAAACCTTATTACTGGTGTGGTTTTTTTTAACTTAATAAATAATTAGATCTACCCTAGCTAACTAATCCGGAACAAGCTCAAAACTAGCCCCCTCATATATTATGTTAGTTCGAAAGCACTACCCCCCACCCCCACACACACAGTACACACACAAAACATTTGTAATTTTTTTTTTGACACAACACAAAACATTTGTATTGTACATTGTCTTATTGCATTCTCGTGTGAAGCCATTTCATATATGAGACTGGGTATTAATAACAAAAAAATAATGATTAATGACCCATCGGTAGTCATTAGTGAACCCCGGATGGCCATTAGTAATCTTGTCTCATATATGAAATAGGTTCATTCAATTTTTTTTTTCAATAAATCATTGAACAAAACAAAAGAAACCTACAAGCCGAGGAAACTTATATTTACCGTATTTACCTTGTCAGAGCGTCGTGCACTGTGGAGCTCAGGGAGAAGTTGCTGCAACTTCAATACAAGATCTTGAATCTGGTCATCAGTGATCCTCGATCCTCCGGATTGCCTAGAGCGTGACCTTCTGCTAGACATATTTGCTTCTATTTATAAATGTAGATATGTCACTTTACTCACTTACAATACAACCAATTTAATTGGCCTGGTCACTTGGATAAATGGAGTACGAATGTGTATATATTGGACTTGGAGGTACCAAATATGAATATGTGTATTTATAGCAGTTGCTAGCTAGGTATCAAGGTATGCTAGGTAGGGAATACTTACTATAAAAGTCAAATGGAAGGAAATTTCTCAGGTGAGATATGAGAGCAGGAAGTTAGTAAGAGGACAAGAAGAACAAGAACTTGGAGCTAGGGACAATGTCAGAGACAAGGTATGGGGAAAGAGATAAGTGGTGGAGCTTCAAATATGGCGATCAAGATAATAAAAGTATAGCAAGGACAAGCTAAGTTATATAACAAGGGAGAGAGTGGAGTGGAGGCCGGCCAAGCTAAGGAAGAGGATCGATATATATTTGTTGTTGCACAAAAACACAAGTTAAAGTGGAGTTTAATTTCTAAGAGAATAGTGATGTTCGATGATCAATTGCATGGGAGAAGGCAGTGTGGTGGGAGCTTGGTATTTAAATAGGGTTATTAGAGAGATCAGGATTTCTAGAGATACGCCATACTGGCATGGCCACCCTTCTCTGAGTGTTCCCAAGTTGAGGGGGTTTGATCTGTGACTGAGTGTGAGAGTGGACTAATTACGAGTGTACAGCAAATTAAATTAAAGACTGTTCAATTTCGAATTAATATGAGCGAGACAGCTCTTCTTAGTATTCTCTTCACTCAACACAATGCAACACCATGTTTATTTTTAGTTAGAGGTGTACTTTTTTTCATAAATAAAAACTTGCTAGCTAGCTACTTGTACCTTGTTTTTGTTTTTGATTGACTGTACCTAGTTTACAACCACAGAAAAATGTGTTTATTATAATTACTACTTGCATTGTCAAATAATATTGTATAATTGCTGCAAGTACTTTAGATTCTCTTCTTCTGCTGACTGCTGAGCTAGTAGCTCTGTACGGTTACGTGGTCAATAAATTGTATAAGTATGCTGTATGCAGGAAGATATTTACCGAATAAGTACGTAATTATGGCAAACCTTAATTGTTGGACAATTGTTCATTACATAAGTAAAATTTCTAGTAATTCTGAGAACAAAGAAAAAGGTAAGTATTTCTTCCTATCATGCATATTAATAATAATATTATGCTACAACTATTCGGTAAATTTTGCTAACTATGAGCATGCATGGTCAAATTTGTGCGGGCGCGCACTTCCTTTTCTTTGCTTGCGTTCCACGGGATGCCCACCAAACACAGAAAGTAAATGGTGCAGAGTCAACTATTTCTTACAACATTTGTAATCATTTTTCGGAAGAACCATTAGAAACTGAAGTGATTTTTGCACTAGGATTTTGAATTTTGCATAGTCAACGATTTCTCAACATACCTATTGTGCACATATAGGGCTTATGTTCTTTATTGATGCTAGAACTTTACCGAACTGAAAAAAAAAACTAAATTTTTTGTTTAATTATTGTTACTCAATCAATTATCAAAATTAAACCATATCAATATGCATGTACATTTATGAAACTACAGGTTGAAATCTTTACAATGATATACTAATAACTATATAAGAATGATTACCCCAATATTTTATTCAAAATTAATCAATAAACAGACATCAATTAAGAGATTATCAAATTATTTTATGTCCTCGTTTGATCAGTTGCAATGTTATGAAGGTATGCGAAATTATGGAACCACAGTTGATGGCTATTGGTCTGAATTCTGTTAAATTGTCCAACTGATGTATGTGTATAGCTTATTTTTCATCAATTTGTTGACACTGATAACAAGTAAATCATGATTAAGTACAATGTTCACATTGTATTCATGTACTCGGATAGCCGATCGGGATATATGCATGCATATACTATACGCGGATGAATAATTTCAGTAGTATTCCTAGCTACTTTAGTAAAATGTGTATTGCTAGAGTAATGCCAAGATGTTTGGGACAGGAAGTACAAGGCCGGTTACGTTGGGATAACGAGTAGTGTTTACAAGTAAGGTTGACCAGTCAAGACAACACCGAGTTATGGCTGTCTCGCTCACTCTCTCACACTGTCAATCCGCGCCAAAAGGGAGCAAAAACATGAAACGTGGTGCCTTATTAGTAGCATTTTGCAACATCCATTAATAACCTAAGCTTATACGTTACACCGACCCGGCCAGCCGGGTTAGCTAGCTTCTCGGTAAGTACTATATACTATAGCATTAGTTTTATTATTCTTTCACTGATCGATCTTATCGTATGTACATTGTTTGCGGCAGTGAAAGGGAGAGGTTTCTATCCGTATTGGAAATTGGAAATATACAAGCTAAGACTATATAACTACTTGCTTGTGAATTGTATATACTATAGTTTGTTTGTGATCATCATTTGCTCCCCTCCAAACTCTCCTTTTACCAGCTATGTCATCCACCGCTCCACATATCTCTATTTGGTTTACTAACTAGTGCTCATCACAGTATAACACTATAACAAAGTATAGCATCGAAATGTGAAATTATATACGTCTATCTAGCTAATAGAGTTACGTAATAGCTATAGCATAGAAGGATGATGAAATGTATTTGCAACAATTAACCGTTTCATCGATCCATGATTGTGATGATGAAGTCACTTAGTAAATCTTACTGCCTTATCCTCTTCGACTGCAATGGGATTAGCCCAAACGGAAACAAATCAATAGTACGTTGAATACATGCACTTTGGGAAGGCATTAACATGAGACAAACTTCTCTTTCAAAAAAAAAAAAAAGCAGAAAAGATGAGATAAACTAGAACCAGGCACTCCAGGCAAATAAGCGTACGTCTAAAACTTAGTTCAGTAATCGATCAGTACCCTCCTTGAGTCTGATATATGGTCTGTCGTTGATAAACAAATTAAAGTCCGTAGAGGTAGTAGTTCTTTTGATGATTTGGATCTCATTTTAGATGACATATATATGTACTATATATGCTTTGCTAGTCACTGAACTTGCTGGTAATCTATGGAGTCATGTGCATGTCAACATTGTCAAAAGATCGATGTGGGATTTGGAATGCTTTAACACAGTACTATCTCAACTAGAATTTGACCAGGCCAATTGATGAGCAATGTTCAGGTTTCATCACGTTAAGAATAATGCTCAATTCCGCTAAAATTAAAAAGAAAAAATATTGAAACGAAGGGGCCTCGTCTCGTCCCAGCTCCCAAGTTCCCGTTTTTTTTTTGGGTGTGTGTGATAGGAAGAATTGAGACATTAAGCTTAGGTGACGTTTGAATCGTTTTATTAAGTTCCTAGTTTTTTCTGTTTTTCAAACAAAATCAGTTCCTTGAACTAAAAAAAGTGATTTTCTAATTTTTATTGTCAGTTTTAAAAATCATAATGAGTTGTGCAAGATCAAATGTCTTAATCCAAAAATAACTTTACAATTACCAAGTGATTTACTAATTTATTGTCAGTTTTTTATCAAGTCTAGTAAAAAATACACATTAGATTTTGGGTAATCATATCATGTGAAAGTCCCAAATATTAAGTTTGTTTTATCAACTTATTATAAAAAATAATAATTAAAAAAAATAGGCCCCTACGGTATCACTGGGTTTGGCATTATTCCTCTTTTCGTCGATCTTGGATATATTTTTTCCCAATTTTTATCTAGTTCATCGGGTTATTTTTTTACAATTTTGAACGATGAATGAGTTTGATTCAGCTAAGTATGAGTTTGATTCAGCTAAGTTTATTTCAGAAATTGTTAGTTTATTACTCCTATCCTTAGATTTTAGTTCTGGAGAATTGTTGTCTTCTTTGAGACACGTTTTGCTATTATGAATTTTTCAATGATTATTGATCTTAACTTAAATTATTCTAAAATTGTATCTCCAAAGTCCCAAAATTAACCAACCATCATCATATTCTTTTAATCAAAACGTGATATTGTATATATGTCGTATAAATTTCACCCTAGTTGGATCGGATTAGCAGGTGAGTCTTGGTCACCTATCAATTTCAATATGATCCCAAAATCTTTTACTACTGAACATTTTCTATTCTGAATGCCAATTTTGTTAGACAATGATTGGTAAGACAATTATAGGATCGCTATTTTTGGAAGTGGTGTGCTTTTTCATTGATCACATGCTTCTTAGTGACGAGCATAGTCTGACCACTTCAGCATGCAACTAGTAGAATCCTATGACCTTGATGGCTTGATTAAGGATGAGTTTTGTTGATGTGTAGCCATTTAGGCATCTATTATCAAAATATGTTCAAAACATTTATAATCTTGCATGTGTAATTTCTTAACATGAGATCACATCCAGAGTATATACGTAGTGCGTGAAACCCATTAATGTTTTGAATTTCAATTGAACATCTAGATTCTAGGTTCTAGAATATCACAATATTAATCTTAAAATCAAATGCAAAATTTTTTTACTCTTAGAGTATATCATATGCTTTTTTAGAAGAAAAATAGAAAGACATAATATAAGGTATGTTATGGAGGTGCTTTTCTCTTAGCAATTCATTATTGGATTGATATAACTAATAATTTGACAATTTATTGTTAACATGATTATGACATCATAATTGATAGAAAATATAACAGTGCTAAAATAATTTAGATTTAGAATGGAACATTTTTGTACCTCAAATACAATATGTTATTATTTCAATCTCAATCGTTCATGATTATAATTTTATGCATTAAAAAAGCTCAAATAGTCGAGGTCGAAGCGGTATACAACAATTATACATTGTGAACACAAAAGCACAACTAATAGTGAAAAATTTATTTTATTTTTGAGTGAAAATTTTATTTTATTTTTGAGTGAAAATTTTGTATGATTCTCTAATTCTAGAAATTTTCCTGCACGCAGGCCACGCACCCAAGCTGACCCAGCACGTGCTCATAGACCGTCCAATGGTGATCAAGCATAAGATTCGGTCATTTCAGAAGGGATTTGTTCGATTTATTGAGCTAATTTTATCAGGCCACCTGATAAAATCTTAAGTATTAACTCTCATCGCATGCTTACACGGTCAGCTTGAGTCACGAACTCGATCACGACTCTACCAAGGCAGATTAAGGTACTGTACGTAGTCTTAAAACTCTTGGGATAATTCGGCAAAAGTAATTGTAGTTGAAGCTTAAGATTAAGCTATAGCTGTAGCCGAATATGCAATTGTTTAGGTAATTGTAGCTGTAGGCGAAGATTAACGAATAATTTAACTAGTGTTCGTGTTAGTTCGAGGGATTGAGTAGTTGTAGCAAACTTATAATTGTGAAATAACAAGTATATATTTAACAATGAAGGGATTAAATTTTAAAAATGTGATGGTTGTAATATTTTATTTATAGTAACGCTAAAAGTTGAATTGCAAAGATTATTGAGAAATGCGAAAATTGGAATAACACTTGTTTAAGAGATTATTTGATAAGATGTCCTATGTAGCTTATGAGTTAAGTTAGTTTATTTAATAACCGATCTACCTCAAAAATAATAAAACGAATACAACTTATTTACAAAAATTGAAGCTGAAGATTAGCTTAAAATTATTGAACAAGCTGACGATAAGATGCAAGACGAACAAATTAAATACGCTGTAATTAAACACAAAAAAAAATGATCTATTGTATTTGGGTTTTTAACAAAAATAATTACATATTTACAAACTAACTGGGTACAAGTAGCATGCACTTTAATCGAACCCTTATAACAATCAGCAAGTCTGGCGTATACCCGGTGCAACTTTACACTGTGTGTCACTTCAACTTTAATTTTTATTAATGGTGATGACTAATAGTCATTTTAATATGACTAATGACTAATATTGTTTTTTATATAACTAATAGTTATTTTTCATATAGATAATAAGAACTTTTATATGGCTGATATATTCACACCGTGCACGTGTCTTTTCATTCACATATTTTTTTTCCTTTTTGGTTCTAATTGCTATATAGTATAGTATAACAATTTATTAGGTCCCTTTTCCAAACTATATCCCAATCTTTCTATGATTTTTTTTTTTTTTGAAACGGTACATCAATTAGGGGCACCATCTCGGGGAAAGTCATGAATTTGAGATTATTGATGGATATGTACAACCCCACAACAAATGAATTAACTTGACAAAGTAGTATATATCTTTTTTTAACTATAGGATTAGAGCTTTTCTAGCTAATTTTTCATCCACTAATCTATCATAAAATGTCTAATAGATATTTGATAGATTAATGATGGAGTATAATATATCCCCTCGACGAACATTGATCATTTATTCGATCATGACCAACATAAATTGACTCATTTCCTTTGGGACTCTACAAAATGGGGTACGATCATGACTCACGAGGAATCATATTAGAAGGCCAGATTATGAGGTTATGTTAAATACATATGGAGGAGTGGAGGACAAAGTTACATATAATAGAGAGTTTGTCATTGATGAGGAGATTATTTGAATGATATTTCAAATTTTGTTATTTGTACGTGATAAACTAGGGTGTATGGTGCTACCGTGCTAGGTATACCATATAATATCTTTTGTTTTAGTATTAAATTGGACTAACACGTACACGGAGGCTAACCACACAAATGGCACTCTAGGAGTTCCATCCTAAAATCAATTAACAACAGGAGGAGTAACTCTTTACGCTCTCTACTCAATGCGAGCAATTTTCACAACACTCTCATGTACTCGAAATGCCCTTGCCTCATCGGGTCTTATGAATGGACCATTCGAGTCGACTACATGCCTTTAGGGGGAGGGAAGGACCAACCCGCTCTGATATCATATTAAACTTGGACCACGTGCATTGCGGCAGCTGCAGCCTAACACACGAAGGGAGAAACTAACCACACAAATGGGCCTATACGAGTTCCATCATAAAACCAATTGATAATAGAAGGAGTAAAGTGTCCTTGGCGATGAAGTTGCAAGAATTACCTTCATTTTTCAACTTTAGGTGATTATGCACTATAGCGAAATGGCTACAAAACCTTCTGATAATTCTTATTTTAAGTGAAGTTGCGGGAAGTCAATACTTCAATGTAGCAATGGATTAATTTAGGGTCAATCTAGGAAACAACCTCCCTGTTTTCATGAACATGGGTAAGGTTGCGTACATCCCGACCCCCGAGTACCCCTATTGAAATGGGAATTAGGCTCGGTTGTTGTTTTTTGTTGCTGTTGTTGTTGTTGTTGTTGCTGCTGCTGTTGTTGTTGTTATTGGTAATAGAAGAAGTAACCCTGTAAACCTTTATACATGTTAAGTGTCTCCTCCATACTCAATGTACGTGGGACAATATTCTCAACAATTAGGCTTAATTTCAATTAAACAAAAAAATGAATTACAAATTTACTTATGTATTATGATCAATTATAGTTTCATAGTGGGTCAGATCAGTTTTTGGTTTTTGGTTTCCCGTATCAAGTAGTTGAAAGGGTTCCAAACTGTGTCCAAAACTTTCTTAATGCTCCTTTCATTGCTTTCCTAGGATGTAATGGATGGATCTCAACCATTCCCAACCTTTTAATTTCCAGTTAATGCATTTGAGTTCCATTTGCCAAAAAAAAAACGAAGAAAGAGAGGGTTCCCAAAGAATACACATATTATCAATTAAGCTCGCAAGTACTCCAAAACTCGATACTTTTCGTCGACGTCGTTCTGTTATCACCCAGTAATTTTACAGCAAATGACGAAGGATTAAAATCATAAGCCTGCATTTCTGCAGCGTGCATCGCGGAATACATGTTCTTGATCTAGTGTACAGCGAAGACTGTACTCGACACCATGAGAAACGCTGCATTTTGTTTTATTTCTTTCTGAAAATGAATGAGAATTCCAAGAAATTCTGATCAATATAATATATAGGAGTATTTGTCTTCTGAGCTTACCTCTTGTGATTTATGAACAGGTTCTACAATAAATTAAGTATGTTTATGGTTACTTGTAAAGGAGCTAGTAGCCATGTATACGAGTATAGATTTTAATTTTCGCTAATAGTGTTTTCAATTATTTTTTTTGAAAGGTATATCAAAAGTGAGTAAGTGACCCTCCTATCAAGGGTACCGCCTAACTTGTCATAGAATAATAAAAAATAAAAATATATCCTATATTGCAGGTAAATTACAAGTATCTCACGCGACATCCATGACGCAAACCTTGGTAATAAAAATTCTTGTTTTCTTATCTCTAAACTTGATCATATCATCTCTTTGATATGTTCATGATTTATTATTCGATCCATCTCTGATTTTTTTTATAATGTCCATGTCTGATTTATTACTGTACGTCTCTAATTTGTGTACCTGTAATAGTACTTCGAAATTCTCATGTATATGCAATGTGAGAGTTAACAATGTAATTGTTCGACTCTAATTAAGTTGGTGTAACAACCATAATGATGATTACAATTCTGATGATCGTGATTTTACATTCGCGGCTCATTGATGATCCAACCGAACTCCAGATTGTCTCAGTCCGTTTCAGGTGATCGGAGAAATTAGTTAAATGGGATATTGATGATTGTACAAGACATTTCCCATTCACAATTCAAGGAAATGAGAAAGGCCTTACAGCTAGCTTGTTTATCTTTGTTCAACCTACATTAGTTCATAGTCTAATTACTTGAATTGAATCTAAATTAAGTTTGTTGCACGCGGAATGAACAAGCGTCACTTTGCCTCACCAACATTAGTTTATTGCAAATGATATATTGACGCTTTTTAGCGTGGAAACATTTATAATAAAAACGTCGATAATATTCAAAAGTAGCGCCTTCAGAAGTTTAGGGTCTCAATTTTGAATACCGCACATGCCTTGTCTACACCGTGCGGGAGCATAATTAAATTTAGTGTTGATTTGCACAATTAAGGTTCTTGTACTTTTGAAATTGTAACAAAATATTTAATTTTTAAAAAGTTCCTTACTGTATACAATACGATCAATCTATCCATTCATTGATTCCAATATTTACCTACAAGGCTAGAACGCAATTGACACGTCACCAAAACCAACCAATGGCTAACGTATGTTGGGGAAAGCTTCAAAGCTACTCCATACTATTATAGAGAGAAAAAAAGGAGATAGGATGTGGACTTGCTATCCTAACATATTATAAAAATTTTATGACAAACTTTTATGACATCGCATACCAAAAACAACAACAACAATCGAGTGTAAATCCCCATTAGATGGGGGTACTCGGGTCAGGATGTACGCAACAGGGAGTACCGATCCTAACCTAAATATAGCTATGGGGACATACCACATTGGCTAATATTGTAGAAAAAGAAAAAAGCAAAAGCAAAAATAAAAATAAAAAAACAATTTAGTCAATTAAGACATGAAATCCAACATAGTTATTCATGAAACAACAATATTAGTAAAAAAAAATGTTGGATATTGTTAACACTTATAATGTATGAGAGTTACAATAAGAAATATCGTTAAACAGATTAAAAATAATGATAGCATAATCATCACGGGTAATGCTTTAACAAGGTACAATTAAAAAACCTAGTCCAAATAAGCAAAAATTAGGTTGATAGTAAGGCCCTGATTGGGTAATTAGCAGATAGCAAAAGCAGATAGTAGATTGGGGATTGATGTGAGAGAGAAAGTGAAAAAAGTAAGAAAAGAGCAGATTTAAAGATTGATGTGAGACATAAAAAGACGAGATATGCTAAAAAAGAGCAGATAGTAGATTTGCCAAACAGGGCCTAAGTGTACCCATACTAAGCACTTTCTTTTGTTTCACTTTTATCTTCCATTTCTTATTGGTCGTTCCATTTTTTATCTTTCAATACTCCTTATTTGGGAATGGGTACCCATATAGTTTATCATTATACAATCATACCCTTGACCTGTTAACCAAAACTCGGCGTACTATGAACAGCGGCGAACTGAGCTCAAAATTTTCCTCTACGGGTACGTAGTGACAACCACAATCAAATCGTTTTAATTGAAAAAAAATAACTAATTCCTTAAAAACAACCTTTACAATAAACATTTTAATAGGATTATAAATCCAAATAAAAATACAATCTTAGACAACACAAACGAATAAAAGTACAATTGTTCTCTATGAATTAATGATGTCTTTAAAAGAGTGGAACGAGGGATTCTTCTGAGCATATAGACACATTCTTTAGAGCTGAACTTTACTAAAGTGGATTGAAGAACTGGATTGGACTGAACCAAACTGAACTGATTGAAAAAAACTAAACTTTTTATTTAATTGTTTTGACACTCAAACACTTATCTAACCCTATGAATATTATACGTTTATGAAACTACATGGTGAGATCTTGACAATGATATACTGATTAATACGAATGGATATCGGGATAAAAAATTATGGCGTTCGCTGGTTAAGAGCTAAACTGTGAAAACTGAACTGAACTGAATGAAACTAAACTGATCTGAACTAAAGTTAGGGAGAACATGGCCATATAACACTAGTCCGTAGACCCGGCAAAAATTTACCCGACCCGAAAAATGACTCGAAAAACCTGGGCCACGAACACGAAAAACTCGACCAAAACCCGAAACTGACCGAACCTGAGAAACCCGGTAAAATCTAAGTTGATCCCATAACCGACCGAAACGGCCCGTTTGTCCAATAAAATCTTTATAAATGTAAATTTTACAATTTTAATTTATTAAAATGTAATAAAATAATAATGTTTTTTAAAAAAATTGAAAATATGTTTAAATATTAATAAAATATTGATAAATAATTTTTTATCGAACAAAACAAAATGTGCAAACCCGTTGGGTCAAATCCGATCCGAACTAACCCCGTCCCGAAAAGCACAAACCCAAAATGACCAAACCCGGAAAAAAACCAACCTGAAACGACCAACCGACCCGATTGCCAGTCTACTAGTCCGTATATTGCAGTGGAATTGTTACATGGCCCGTGGGCAACGTAACCAGTGGGCTGGACCGGTTATAAAGATTGTAATAACATTTTTGGATTTGTATGAGCTTGGGTGGGTCATTAAAGGATATGGGTTGGGCACCTTCTACATTTATGGGATAGGTAAATCTGGATTGAGAATTATGACGATTGAAGACTTAAAAGCCCATAGAACTAAGAGAAACACGCCCGATATGACTGGTCTTTGAGACTTTGAGAAGACTGTGCATGAGAAATATAGCACGGACCCCCCCCC
>ONZK01001971.1:18909-32132 GCA_900322385.1 Pharnaceum exiguum | reverse complement strand
GCAAAGAAAGAAAAAAAAGAAAGGTTATGATTGCCCTTTTTTTAAAAAAAAAGTAAGGAATGAATTGGGGATTAAGAGTGTCTCCTCTCGAGATAATAAACTATTAATCTATCCTCTTAAAGAATTGTATCTAATTCTTCAGATCATGAATTATTTCATACATCATTAGTGGCTTAGTGCTACATGATCGACCATATTTAGCAAGCCAATTCGGTTATGATTGCCTATGAACTAAGTCATCAACCACATACACAAGATTATTTTGACAAAAAAAAAACATACAAGATTATCACAAAAATGTGTGAACCCGTTTCATATGAAACTGGGTAGTAATTAATGACTATACAATAATAATTTCTCGGCTACACAATAATCTTCTCTATTCTCATGTATGTAATGAGTTGACACACTTTTTTTTTACTAGATTATATATGCAACTGTTTGTACGTTGTCAAACTGTTTGTACGTTGTCCAAAAAAAAATCTGTTTGTAAAAGCGTCATCAATGCATAGAAAGTTGTCACCAGTATAACCTTACCACCTTAGTGACACTTGTCTTCATAAACTTGTCTTTACACATGCATATACTCCGTATAGTTTATGAACAGATATAGTGACTTATCCAGCTAAGGACTGTTAAGTTAAATGAAATATTTATACCAAAAATGACATAAATGATAATTTGTAGAAGAAGGAAAGTTCATTGGGAATATTTTTTCTTGCATCCACAATAGTCCCCATGCCCACAAATGAATTTGTTTTTTTGTGAATTCGTCTCGATTAAAGCTCGGTTCGAGCTCATTCAACGGTTTGTTTGAGTCGATCCCAAACAGTATTCTGTAAAAGCCGAACTCAAGTCGAGTATATCACGACCAAGCTCGATCCGTTTTGCCTCGCCTTACTATATCTATTATTTATTATGGGTTTTGTAAATATTTGTATTTGATAAATTAGAGAAATGAGTCAAATTTTGAGTCATAATATATAAATATTAACAAATACAATTATAGTAATATAATATCTAGTAATATAATTTATATTCAAAAGTTAGAAAAAAGGGGAGATTTTCTGAATCGAGCTCGACTTGAGCTTTAAACATGCCGAGCCCGAGCTGGAGACCTTGAGGTCTGAGCCAAGCTCGAGCCGAGCGAGCTTAAAAAAAGAAGAAGTTTTGACCATCTTGTCTTCGCTTGGACATGATTCTTGATGCCAATTATCATTTACACAAAAAATTATTTGAACCCGTTTTATATAAAGTGGATCATTAATGGTATAAAAAGTTGGTTAATCATAATGACACTCGTCGGTCATTAGTGATTCCCGTTAGTTGTTAACGGTCCTGTCTCGATTTATTAAACGGGTTCACACTTTTTTTTTAATCATAGTAGTGATGAGATTGTAGCTAAATTTCTGTTACTTGTGACTTGTAGTGATTATTTATGAACAATCTTGTAACAAATGGGGGAAGGAATATGTACGTAACAAACTTATTGGTCCCACGCACCTCACGACTCCCTGAAAGTATAATCATGTGTCACTCACACGAAAACTACAACAAGTTACCAGCACTGCAGGCCTGCAGCACATACTCCTTTCTCCCTCCTCTCAAACAACAAAAACAAACAAACACATATTCCCGCCCTTATTATCCTTCTATTTGATTTGGCACATGATTTTATGAAGTGAGCCATAACAATACGAATGACTGAAATACCCTTACATGATAAACAAAATGGGTGGGAATGGATAAGGGGAAGGGTAGTAATTAGGATCAACTATCATGGACAAAACCGTCAATTTGTCAAAAAAAAGTTACCAAATAAAGAAAGGAGAAGAACAATCAAACACATTCCAAAATGAAAATGAGAAGGATAATCAGACACGGAGGTTGTACTACGAAAAGTGCTATGTTAATTAAAAATTATATAATTCATATTTTTTAAAAAAAAACATGTTAAAATATATAAAAAAACTAGTCATTATTTTAGAGAAATTATATAATTTATATTTGACTTGATTTAAAAGACAAAATAAATGACATTACTTAGAGAAATGAGTTTTTGAAGGAGTAAAAAAATGGTACTAAAATGAATGTCTATTTATAGATCTCAAAAATTTTGATATTTTTTTTAAAATTTTTTGATTTTTTTTTTACTGAAAAAAATAGGTTACAAATAAATGGTATGCCAAAATAATTTTGGCCGACAAGGGGGGACGCGTGGCGTCTCCCCATTGACTGGCCTGACGCGCGTGTCAGGCCAGCAGATTCCTTTTTTTTTAAGTTCTGGAACTGGCCAAAACGATGTGTTTTGACGTTACAGAGGCCAAAACACGTCGTTTTGGCCAGCTGCTGACGAAAACAAATTAGCCAGCGCGGAATAAAAAGTGCTCGAGTGAGCATCATGATGAGACTGACGGTTAAGGATACTGTTATTATTGCCTCTGACACAAGTCTTCAACAACCCAAGATCATACGGAGAATTTGCAACTGTTTGAAAGTTGTCAGTTTGTCACCATTATAAGCTCTCAGTGAGACAGTGAGACTTCTTTTCAGTTTTCACAACCTCATCATTAGTCATTTTATTAGTGACCTTCTCCAACATTTGTAAACTTGTCTTCACACAATAATTTCGAAGTACCCATGCATATATAGTTACTTTTATATGTTCATAATAAACTATATAAGTAAGTGAGTCATTAGTAAAATAAAAAGTTGATTAATAATCCTAGCTTCGTCGGTCATTAAGATCCCTGTTAATCATTATTGATACCGTTTCATATATGAAAAAAGTTCTCACGAGTTGTTTCTGAAATCATCCTAGTACGTGTTGTAATCGATTCTAGCTTTGTTTAAGAACTAGCCTGTAATGTAATAAAACGAAGCTACGCACTAATCATCGCACAACGTACCTAAAACAAATGGGCTGAGCCCAAAAGTTTCCTTTCCCGGCCTCATGTCTACTTACAGTCTTTCCTAGCCTCTTTTGAGGAAATGAGAAATAAGAAGAGATCGAAGAATATGTAACAAACTTAGCTTTGGTCCCACACCCCCTCACGTATGTACGAGCCCCTATAAAAGCAACTCATTCTCAATTTCATTTGCTCACAGCAGGAAACAAATACTCCTCGTACTCCTCTCTCTCTCCTCTCCTCTCCTTACCTCTCAAACAAACAAACAAACAAACAAACAAACACATATTTCTTCATTCACTTCACAAGCATGGGTGGTGAGAAATGGCGCCAGAAGAAAGACGACAAGAAAGGGAAAAGTCTGCAGAAATTGAAAAGCATGATGCTTCCACCATCACAACAATCGGATCGTATGTTAAACTAACTAACTTTTGGACGTAAAATTAATAATTTGTTTTTATTTAATTACTCATGCAAATAAATTAAATACAGTCGTAGCTAGCTAGAACGAGTATGTTGATTAATTTTTGTCAGTCGGTTTGATTACTATTAATAGTACTATAAACCTTGAAAGCTAGCTAGGTTTGTAACATGACAAGAAATTATTATCTGTTTTTATTATAATTTCATGCAAAGACAACTCGTACTTAGTTAATAAAACAATATATGTATATTATTTAGGATCGGATGAGAACGAACGAATTTCATGTACGTTACGCGTGGATGATATATTTGTTTGTGTATTGAATTGAATTGATTGTTGATGTTGTTTTATGTCTTCAAATCAAAACAAAAAGGAATGAAGAAGGAAATTAAAATGCATGTTGATATTATTATTTGTACAGTTTGACTGGTAAAGCTAGAGTTGATTAATTTTTAGTCGGTTGTTTAATTTGATCTTGTACGTGAATACGTGATAATGTCCTAAAAAAAAAAGAAAAAAGAAAAATATCCTTGTTTCTATAAATAGTATCAACTCTTGAAAGGTTTGTAACATGACAATTTATTATTTGTTTTTATTTATAATTTCATCCAAAGACGGTACTTAAATTAGTTACTATATACATATGTATATTTATTAGGAACGATCGAATTTCATGTGGATCATATACGTGCGTACTTTATTTGTTTGTGTATTGATTGTTGATTGTTGTTTTATGTCTTCAAAAAAAGAAGAAGAAGGAAATTAAAAAAATGCATCATGCATGCATGTTGATGTTGTTTTATATATGTTACGTACGTACCGTTCATGATGAATCTCGTAACATGTTACGTTCATTGACAATCTCGTAATTTTTATATGTGATGTGATGTGATGTGATGTCCAACTTATTATTGGGTCGAGTATGCATGCTATGGTGTGGGGGTTTTTTGGTGGTAGGGGAGATCGAGTAGATATATAGTGTGGCGGCTCATGTTTGGGCCGGGGCGAGTGACGAATATATATCAGTCACGGGCCGGCTGTAAATTAAAATGTGAAATAACGAGTAAACAATCCCTAGTACAATTTTGATCTGAGGTTAACTTGAGTTGCCCTTGCAGAGGACCAGTGGTTCGCTAGGATGGTTGAGAAGTATGGGACACCAGATTTCGAGGTTAAGAATGAGGTCAGATAGAATATATATATTATATAAATATATATTTCCTTTTTCTGGTATATCGTACGTATATGTGTCGTTGCTTTTCTTTGCCTTTAATTTTTTTTTACAAACATTAGGCAAGTGCTGGAAAGAATTTGGAAGGAAGCGAGCCAGGGAAGCCGCTAAAACTCAGATGTCAAATGTCAAACCTGCTGATACTGTGAAAGCAGGTGATATGATTATCTCTTTACATCTATATATCTTTTGATGTGCAAAATTGTTAGTATGTATAATAAGTAGTTTCAACTAATTTAATAGTAACGAAATTACACGTACGTGTTCTTTGATCATCATGATGATGATTGATGAAATGAAGTTTTGGAGGAGGTAGGAGGAGGTGTCTGACTTTTGGAGCTCTTAGACATTCTGCCCAATTTAGGCTTTTTGAGTTGGAAATTTGATGAGTTTGATAATCTGTTTTGTAAAAGTTGACATTTCTGTCATTGGAGCTCTTGGAGCCTTGAGTTTTCCCTGTACGTCTCCAACCTGGTGAGTAAGCCTTGGTATAGTACTGTTTTCTGGAAGTCTTCTTAAAATGGAAATGTAAGGTTTAGTTAAGTTGTGACGCTTGGTTTCTGTAGCTAGATTTGGGAAGTAAGCCTTGGTGAAAGTTCCCCGGCCAGTTGATAGAAAATCTTTAGTCCAGCACCTAATATCAATCTTTTGTCTCTCGTATTTTCTTGTGGTACGGTGTACTTGTGTTCCCTTCTATCTTTACATCTATCTTTTGTGCGTTAGTATGTATAAGTTTCAACTAATTTATTAGTACCGAAATTACATGTGTTCTTTGATCATCATGATGATGATTGATGAAATGAAGTTGTGTAAAAATGTTGTTGATATTATTTATCAGTTGTTCATGAAAAACTAGGCATAGTTTGTACGTGTTTGAAATAAGAGGAGAAATACTGATAATGATTTTGAGGTTTTAGGTAAGCTATTGAAAATGTATTGTTTCAAGCAATAATAGTTGCGAGATTTAAGGAATGAGAAAAAATTTGTAAACTCGTTTCATATATAAGACTCGGTGAGAGGGACCGTTAATGTTTACTAATTAGACAAAGTTGAGCCTCACATCTGTTTGAGTTTAAGGAACCAAGGGTCCAAAGGGTCTGCTCAAAGCTTCTCTATTACCAAAATTGAAAAAGCATCAATTGTCCATGGAAAGGGTTTTGCCTGACTATTTCTTTCTGTCTGACTATTTCTTTGCCCCTGCAGAGAAACAGTTGCTTGCTAGGGAAGTTGAGAAGCACCCCACCACTGATTTTGGTGTTATTAAGAGAGCCTGATTCAGTGGTATGCTATATACGAGTAGATAATAATATATTCAATTAAATAGCTTTGACCATTACTTCTTAGTATTTAATGGTTATATCGTATATCTACTCAAATCCTGAAAAGCGAGCCCGCAAAGCTGATAAGAAGGGTAACAGAAAGGCTAGACACAGCAGGTATTAACTCTAATTTACATTCTGTTTGAATTTCTCCTCTGTTTTCTCCTTAGCAGTAAGTTATATGTGTTCATTTACATTTTTTTGTTCTGTGCTGTAGGAAGGATGAGGAGTCCAATTCCAAGACTGAAAATGATGCTGAATTTCTGAAATTGGCTTCTACTGCAGGTGAATACAATGTTTTCCCCTCCTCCCTTCCTTTCACGAATAAAATCTTAATTGTCTATTATTTAAATGTCTGACTATTTCTTGGGTCCCTGCAGACAAACAATTTTTTGCTGAGGAACTTGATAAGAAGGGTACGAGAAAGACTGTGTCTAAGACTCAAAGGTATTAACTCTAATTTACATTCTGTTTCAATTTCTCCTCTGTTTTCTCCTTAGCAGTAGGTTATATGTCTTCATTTACATTTTTTTCTTCTTGTGCTGTAGCAAGCCTGAAACTGAGGAATTTGCTTCACCTGCTGGAAAAGATGTTGTCACCATTGATTCAACAGAGCAGCTCCAGTTGGCCTTGAAGTCCTATCCAGAGAAGTGCACCCTGAAGGTTAAGCTTGGAACGCTTAAGGAAGTCATTGCTCTAGTATATGCGGATTGCACAGAGACAGGAAGAGAGGTTCATGTGGACGATTGATGATGTTATCCAGTATATAACTTTCGGTCTTCATGTGGACGATTGATGATGTTATCCAGTATATAACTTTCGGTCGGCTAACATTAGTTGCTCCACCGGTTCAATTTCAAGATTCTGCTTTTAATATTTTTGTTTTATGCCTTTGAAAGTGTTTCAATGCTTACACTATCAAACTTAGTAGGTAAAACTGATGCTGTAATGTTTTGGGTGATTCCTTATGTTATATTGAGACTTCTGCCTTTACAAATTGGTGAAGATTGTGGCACTAGCGGTTACTCCCAGTAAAGCTCCAGTAGTGTTCTATTTCCCTCCTAGTCTCTTGGGGTCAGCGATTCAGATGCTCATCATGGCATCTGGATCAGATGGTGTCAGTGGCTGATTAAAATGCCTTCCTGATGAGACAGGTTGCCCCTTTATGCATTTCAAAATGACATTTTCTTTTACAGGTATCTTGATATGAGCTCTTTCTATCTAGTTTTTTCTCTTCCAGTAACACATCAGTCACTGTTTTGTGGAGCAGAATGCTATCTACATCCGGCTCATCTACACATTCTTTTGGTGGTTCCTTTTGGCATTATACCTCGACAACGTACTGCCTAGTCCCAATGGTCCGAGAAAATTACTGATTTACTTTCTTAAGCCCGGGTACTGGATTGGGAGAGGCGGAAACAAAGCTCATGGTATCTAAGACATTGGAATTTCTGTTGAAACACCTGATCTCCTTTTGTGTTAATAAGGCCTTTTAAGTCCCTATTGAAATCTTATCTATCTACTTCTTCCTGTGCCATTCGGGGGTACCTGTTGTTGCTGTAGTTCAAGTCCTGCACCCTTAACTAGCACTGCAAATGATGTAGATGTACTTGGAGAGGAAAGTACTGTTAAGCAACAAATGAGCTCGGGAGGCATTGCTCCTAATGTTGCAGTTCAGATACAGGGCCCTTGGCAAAACTTGCGCTGGAAAAACGAAATTAAGTTGCTGCTGTATATGTCGCAGGACTGATCCTTTCCATGCAATTAAGGTCCACTAGAAAGTTTTATCAGCTGATATGATTTGCTGTATAAGGTCGTATATCACATTAAGTCCTGTCACCCTCATGTTAGTTTTTTTCCTTCTATTTCTCTCTTCCGGATGCAATCAGGGTCTCTATCTAAACATGCATAAGGATCAACTCTTCTGTCTCCTGCGACCAAATGGAGCGGGGAAGACAACAACAATTAACTGCTTGACTGGTGTAACCTCTGTAACAAGAGGAGATGGTATGCTACATAATTTGGATCAATCATTTTTTACATTTTCTTGTCGAAGAATCAGATATATCAGATTACTTGATGGTTGTCTGTTTACTGTTTAACAGCTATAGTGTATGGAAATTCCATCAGAAGTTCTGTTGGAATGTCAAACATCCGAAAAATAATAGGGGTTTGTCCTCAGGCATGCTTCAATTCTGCTTCAAGTTTCTTTCCGTGATCAGGGAAAGCATGAACCTTCTTTTTTCTTGCCACTTTTGTTCCTGACCTTTGTCTCTTAATCAGTTTGACATTCTCTGGAATTTATTAACGGCTGAAGAGCATCTTGAACTGCTTGCAAGTATAAAAGGTCAGCCATCCACATCCATCAGACAGGTTGTCAGTAGAACTTAACACAACATGAATATGCTCAATCTCTCAACTATTATCATTTATCTTTTTTCCGATGATCTTCTTATATTGTTTATCATGTTAAATTAAATCCGTGCACAGGTTGTTAAAAAATCATTGGAAGAGGTGAGGCTCACAGAATCTGCTAGAGTAAGAGCTGGTAGCTACAGTGGGGGAATGAAGCGCCGCCTTAGTGTTGCATCTGCACTTATTGGCGATCCAAGACTACTCATTTTGGATGAACCGGTGAAAAATAACTTGTCTAAAGTAGTATGGTCTTTGAAAAATGTCAAGATAACTTGTCTAAGTTCTGAATTTCAATCATTTCACAGACTACTGGCATGGATCCAATTAGTAGGAGACATGTTTGGGACATAATAGAGGATGCGAAGAGAGGCCGAGTGATTGTTCTGACAACACACTCAATGGAAGAAGCAGATGTTTTAGGGGATCGGATAGGGATCATGGCAAAAGGGAGACTTTGCTGCATTGAAACCTCTATCAGATTGAAGTCGCGGTTTGGGAGTGGTTTTGTCACCAACCTGAGGTTTATTAATGATGCAGGAGCCGCAAATTCCAGATATAAGCAGGCAGTCAAGGCGTTTTTCGGAAATGTAAGTAATCATCAGCACTTGGGTCCTTAAGGTTCCCATGAATTATGTTGATGATGGACACTATATTATTAGTCACATCATAAATCAGTCTACCAATTCTATGCTTTCTCAGAAGTCATTTTTGAAGTTACTTGATCATTGTTTCTGCAGCGTTTGGGGATCTCACATAAAGAGGACAGCAATGCATTTCTGACATTTGTGATTCCGAGGCAGAAAGAAAGTCTCCTGAAGGTATGCAGGAAGGACTAGCAGTCTTTCTATTACCCCAATCACTTTCTAGTTATATAAGCACATGAGCTTAATTTGAGTTTACACTCCTTTTGGTCATATCTTCAATTTGTCAGAGAACTCTTGGGGAGTTGCAAGATAGACAACGAGAATTCGGTGTGGTGGACATTCAACTTGGCTTGACAATACTAGAAGAAGTTTTCCTGAACATTGCAAGGCAGGCAGAAGCTGAGAGTGCCGCAGACGAGGGGAGATTCGTGACACTTACTCTTGCAGGCTGCAGCATCTGGGACCTCAGTTCTGGCAAGTTTACACCTTATATGTTCAATAAATCAGTAATAGCACAGTTTCCATATCAGTTTTTTCATTTACTGAGTTTCTGATGAAATTATTTAGGCATTTGTTTAATCATATGAGAATCATCAGATCATGGGGGTGATTAGCACTTCTGCTTCTTTTTCATGCAGATACCTGTAGGAGCTCAGTATGTGGCTATTCCAGGAACCGAAACTGTAGACAATCCTCAAGGCAATATGGTTGAAGTCTACTGGGAGCAAGATGATTCTGGGGATCTATGCATCTCCGGACATTCCCCTGAAACACCAGTTCCTCCAAATGTACAGTTGAGCCTCCCTGTAGCTTCTCCTCGGTCGCTTGGGCGACGGGGAACGACACTAGGGATAGTGATAGATCCTAGTCAACTTGTATGATTTGTGTCCAATCTTTGTAAAAGTTACTCTGTTGGTTCTCCAAAATGTTTGCCAAGTAAAGTGAGTATCTTGAATATGTACTTAATAGATTTAAACTTCATTTTGTCACTATAGTTTAAACAGAATTCAAAAGCGAAATTCTTCATACAAACACTACTTCCTTTTTGTTTACTTGATTCTAGAATCTATACTATGGCTAGTTGGCATATGAAGTACCCATTTACTGCTCTTGGTCAACACTATCACAAGTCTATAGTAACACATTAACACAGGTGTAACTGACAGAGTGACAGCAATTTTGGTGCTAGGGATCTAGGATGATAGACGGATATTTAGTCAGCTACGGCTACATCGACCGCGTCCTTAGCCTGGCGAGCAACCTTGATGAAAACATCTTCCAACGTGGTATCAGCAAGAGCCCATGCTTGAACTGCAAACTTGCTCTTGGCATCTTCGACGAGTTGAAAAACATCAGCAAGCTGCACTTGCTGTTTTGGCAGCTCAAACTTCTGAGTCCCAGCTAAATGGTATACTTTCTTAGCATCCCCGCAAAGGCTTACCACCATCTCCTCCACGTCCTCATCATGATCTGGTGGCACAGTCATTGTAAACACAAAAAAGCCTCCATATCTTGCCTTCAGCTGTCACATATTATCAAACAACAAAAAAAGATTTTCAACCACTAAATCAACCCATGATAATACTATAGGCAGTACGGGACACTAGGGTAAGTGCTCAAAAGGCCCTTCAGGGACAATATCTCCACAAGTTTGGATTATAGGAAGACAACGATACATCCTAACCCAAGCTTCTTGATAAAAGAATACCAGCTTCTCTGTTATTAGTGCAAAAGCATAGACACTTAAGTGATCATAACATGTCACCTTTCTTTTTCCACGCAGCGAAATACCTTCGAAGTAGGAGAAAGGAGGAGAAAACATAGAAAGATTACCTCTTTTGAATTTCCCACACATTGCAGACCCCCATCAACATAGATTCCCAATCTATCACAGAGAGCCTCAGCCTCTTCCATTGAATGTGCTAGCCAAAAAAAGTAATAGGATGTAAGTCACAATGCTGGCCAATGATTTATGCCTAAAATTACGCATGAAAGTAATACTTTCTTCTTGGTAGGACTTGATAATAATTTCTTCTCGTATCATCAGACCGTAGAATGGCTAAGATATAGCAAGTTAAACAAACCCAATTTTAAAATAACCACAAAACACTTGTTGTAGAAGACATGTCTGAAAAGGGTTGTGTAATTGTGTACAATCCGGTCAAAATCTGCAGTTTTTTTTTTAAAAAATAATTAGAGTTTTCAAAATTGAACAATTTCTTCTACGATGTGAGCGTCTTACACAATATTGTTATAAATGGAGCTGAAGGAGTCAGTTAATGACAACCCTTCGGTAAACACAAAAAATTGTGTGAAATGGTTTTATACTGTGCAACCACTTTATAAAGGGTCAATAAGGAAACAAAAACGACTCACTAACTTTTTTTTTTTGTAGATAACATGGGTATCTAGAGACTTTGCCTAACTAATCCCATCGATAAGAAAATAACCTCTGTAACCGGTGATCGACCCGGCCAAGGGTTACAGATGACCCAATTACCTCAACCACACAACATACACTAAATTGATGGCGCAAAGTTACAATTAACCCCAAAACCAAAGCAAACCACACATGAAACCATAGATGAACAGAGAGCAGATCAGCCCATACCGCACCGCACACCGCAGAGCAAATTAAGCAAAGGAGTTCAGGAGGTGTGCAAATTTCTGTATAAGGGTAATTAGCAGAACATGTTAATAGATGTTAATATACAAGCACTATCGGCTATGACTTGGGAGCCATACCAATTGGTAACTAGGTGGATCAAAGAGAGACAATGGCAAGAATAGAGTCACCTAAGAGCTTAATATGCCACAAATTTAACCAGCTTTAACTTGAAAGAATAGACTAAGGGCTTAACACACCACAAGGACGAGACCCGGGCTTCAAGCTGCCTGAAGGACTATTATCACCTATATATTCTGGCATCAAGCTCATCTCGATTGACAAAAGTGAGAACTATACAGGAGTACTAGACATATGAGACAATATTTCCATCTTTTCTTTTCTTTTTCGAAATAGGCAACATTATTTTTTTAATACATATAGAGATATATACAGCACCAGAGTAGTGCAAGATAAATAGCTTTGTTCCAGCAATCCATGTGATAGAAGAAGGAACAATCAAGGAACTGGCATGGAAGAATCTCGCCACTCAGCACGAATACATCAAGCTGAACTTCACAATGTGTCTAAAATTACTATACAAATAATTGATATGCAAATTCACAAGAGAGCTCTGAATATTACTTGTACAAGCTAAGCAAGTTCTTCTTTGGGGGATGATGATGATTCATAATTAATTCAACTCAAATCATACACACCGACACCCTCAAGTGCAGTACTACTTGACTACTAGTATGTATGCAAAGTATAACATAAAGTCATAAACACAAATACGTAGAAGAAACATCCTAGGTACATCTGCTATCCTCAGTTTATCCTACCAAACACACACAATCATTACAAACACATGAAACAAAGAACTCATCTTTGCTAGTTCCACAAAGAAAGAACGAATCAATTATTTGTGTACATTGCTGACACTAAATTAGCAAAGCAGAATTATAAAAAAGAAATTCAACCAAACAGCAGTAGTTAAAATACTACTCGACCAATTTCAAATCAATCTCATCTCACACATTAAGTTAGTTCAGATTTTGTAAGATGTAATCTGACAGAGTTACACTACAAAGGCACTCATGAACGAAATAAATTCACACTTTCACAGTACATCAAATAAGAATGGCCAACTCTATGATCTTAAATCATTATATAAATAAAAGAAAAAGGGTGTTGCACACGACACAACACAACAAACTAGGTGCAACTTCATGACTTGCAAGTTTTCGCAGTGAACAAATTATTAAAATAACAGAATGAACAACTAAATGAAAGGAAAGAAGTACTCACAAGCTAAGCCACAACGTCCAAGCAAGCAAGCCTCGCTGCCATCCACTCGGAGTGACCTCTCAACAACATTAGAGTAGTGCCCCTTTCATACCCTGAAGAACTAATATATGAGCTTAATATATATGAGCTAAAAGAGAGAGAGGGAATGGAGAAATATGTGTTTGTTATTATAATTTCTCAGCTTTTGATTGTGTACAATGAATGCTACTTATAGCATATCGGTTTACACTTATTGTACTAAGCTGGCTATCTAACAGAAATAACAGACTATAAGTTCTCATAACAAACTTGTATGTTGGCGCCAAAACATAGATGAAACTAACAAACTTAACTCGTGCAAGGCACGTGATTACTAAACTCTAACACCC
>ONZK01001971.1:0-18520 GCA_900322385.1 Pharnaceum exiguum | reverse complement strand
CAAGTTGGAGGGTGTTGAAGGACACACCCAACTTGCTCAGCAGATTATGATGTATTCTTCCAATCAATGGCTTGGTGAAGATGTCGGCCAATTGGTTGTGAGTAGGAATATATGATAGAGTAATGAGACCCTCTTGAAGCTTGTCACGAACAAAGTGGCAATCTATCTCGATGTGTTTAGTTCGATCATGGAAAACCGGTTTTTTCGCAATGTAAATAGCCGCCTGACTATCACATTTCAGTGGCACAGGAAGAATGTCAGGAACCTGTAACTCAGAGAGTAATCTGGTAAGCCATGCTAGTTCTGCAGTGACTTGCCGCATGGATCTGTACTCCGCTTCAGCAGATGAAAGAGAGATGGTATGTTGTTTCTTTGATCTCCAGGAAAGAGGACTGCCACCAAAAGAAATATAGTAACCACTTATCGATCTTCTGCTACATGGACAGGCTGCCCAATTAGAGTCGCAAAAAGCCTCTAGTTGTAATGAAGAAGAGCTGTTGAACAATAAGCCTTGAGAAGGAGATGAACTGAGATATTTCAAAACATGGAATGCTGCATCATAGTGTGGCTGGCGAGGATCATCCATAAATTGGCTAAGTGTTGAACAGCAAAAGAAATATCAGGTCGAGTATGAGTGAGATAGTTTAGCTTGCCAACTAACTTTCTGTACAAAGTAGGATCAGCAATTGCAGGACCACTGTTTTGTCTCAGTTTAACAGTAGGATCCAATGGATTAATGACCTTGGCTTTTTCTGAACATCCAAACTGCTTCAACAAATCAAAAGTATACTTGGTTTGAGTCATGATTAAACCAGTTTGTTCTCGAAATACTTCAATGCCAAGATAGTAATGTAAATTGCCAAGATCCTTAATTCTGAACTTGCTATCCAGCTTTGACTTCAATAAATTAATCTCCTCGATGTGATTACCAGTCAAGAGTAAATCATCTACATATACTGCAGTGTAAACCACAGAGGCTCCCATGTGTTTGTAAAACAAAGAATAATCATTCTTGGACTGAGTATAGCCATGAGATCGAAGGAACTCAGTGAGCTTGGCATGCCATTGTCGGGAAGCTTGCTTCTAACCATAAAGAGATTTCTTGAGAAGACAGACTTCTTTGGGATGAGAAACAGTCATGCCAGCGGGGGGTTTCATGTAAATCTCTTCGTTTAAATCCCCGTGGAGAAAAGCGTTATTAACGTCAAGCTGAAACAAGGCCCACTGAAACTTAAATGCAACAGCTATAAGGCAACGAATAGTAGTCATCTTGACCACAGAGGAGAACACTTTAATATAATCAACCCCGGGTATCTGTGTAAAGCCTCTTACCACTAGCCTGGCTTTATACCTTTCAATATCACCATCAGGTCGAAATTTGATTTTGAAAACCCACTTAGAAGTGATGGGTTTCTTTCCAGGTGGTAAAATCACAATTTCCCATGTTTTGTTATCCTCCAATGCCTTAAACTCGAGGTTCATGGCTTCTTGCCACTCAATATACATGGATGCTTCTTCAAATGTAGAAGGCTCAGATAAAGAGTTAAATGCTTCAAGTAATTGCTGATTAGGAAATGAAAGACTAGAGCAAGCAAGCACACAGTCAGACTCACATGTAGAAGTGATGGTTAAACTGCAAAAGGAATTGCTGTTGGAACAGATATAATTAGTAAGATATGAAGGTGTAGATTTAGGTCGACTAGAAACTCTCTGAGTACTAGTTTGAGGAGTAGTGGATGGAATGGAAGTAGAGTGAGGTAAAGAAGGAAGTAATGTTGAGGGAAATGGCTCAGTTTCAATGAAAGGAAAAGAAGAAAATTGAGAAGAAGAATGAGACTCACTGAGTGGAAAAACAGTTGTAGGGAGGTAAAGAGCCATACAGTAGCTCAAATGGTGTTCTGCCTTGTAGAACTTTTGTAGGGAATCGGTTAATCAAATAGGTGGCAGTGAGTACACACTCACCCCAAAATCTGATAGGAAGTTTTGAATGAAAAAGCACGGCACGAGATGATTCTGGTAAGTGTTTGTGTTTACGTTCTACCACTCCATTCTGTTGAGGGGTTTCAGTACAGCTGGTTTGATGAATTATTCCTTTATGTGTGAAAAATGAGATGGCTTCTTTGTTCTTTCCTATCTCGAGGGCATTGCCTGAACTTATGATTTGAACCTTAACATCAAATTGTGTTTCAACCATGTTTGTAAATGCCAGAATCAGGTCAAAGGCATTACTCTTTGCACTGATTAAGTGAGTCCAAGTGGCTCTACAGAAATCATCTACTATGGTTAGAAAGAACTTGAAGCCATCATGAGTAGGAATACGATAGGCTCCCCACAAGTCAATATGAATAAGCTTAAAATTTCTTTTTGTATGAATATGGCTGTGAGGGAATGGTAATCGATGATGTTTAGCTCGTGGACAAATATCACATGGATGAGAAGGCAATACAGTTCTATTATTATTATCTTGTAAAACAGAAATACATTTGAGTTTTTGGAATGAAATATGACCTAGCCTATGATGCCAAGTTTCCATAGAAACTGTACAAGATATAGCATTGAAGACATTGTTTTGAGATACACTTGAAGTAGTAGAATATGAAACTGCAGGGACTGTATTATACTGAATGAAAGTGGGTGCAGAAACTTGTTGAGTAGAAGACTTCAACAGGTACAGTCCGGCTGGGCCCTGTAGATACAAGTATTATTGGTGAATGTGATTGAAGCTTGAAATTGTGATGCTAACTTACCAATAGAGAGTAAGTTGAATTTAAAGTCAGGAACAAATAACACATTCTGAAGTGTTATATCAGGTGAAACAATAACTGGAAACAAGAACAGTGTGATTATCAGGTAAAGTGATGGAAATGGCTGGATTTAAAGTGGTAATGGAAGAGAAAAATGAAAGAGAATGACACATATGATCACTTGCTCCAGAATCTAAAATCCAAGAATCACCTATTATCAAACATTTAACACATTTACATGAGAAAGCATGAGATATTTGAGTGGTGAGAGTACCTGCAAAGGTTGTGTATGCATCACTATGAACCATATTCGAAGAGTTTGATGCAGTTTGATAACTTTGCATATTATTCAGAAGAACAACAAGATTGTTGATTTGATCTTGTGTGAGAGAGGATAAGCCATTGCTCTGAACACCTTCATGTGTTCCAGTAATATTACTGCTCTGTGAGACTGAATTTTCTTGAGCAGAAAAATGACAGGAATGATCTCGATTATCAGCTACAGAAGAATTTGCAGTCTTCTTGAGTTTGTCTCTGTTCTGAAGCTTATAACATTGTTCAATGGAATGTCCTGTTTTCTTACAATACCTGCAAGAAAGGGAGCTCTTTTTCTGATCAAAACGAATTGAAGCTTGATGAAAGTTTCTTGATGCAGCAATGAAAGCGGCAGAATCTGAAGAAAAATGAGTGACAGATGTAATGTTCCTTTGCCTCTCATCTTCATTCGAGTATCCCATAAGCTTCTGCAATAGATGGTAATGGCTTAATCCTCAGAAAGTGACCTCTGACATCCTTATAACTTGCATTCAGATCCATCAAGTCATGTTTACTTCGAAGTAGTGCTGCTTGACATGTACAGAGTGGAACAACATACATTGCATCAAGTTCATCCCATAACTTCTTCTTCTTGGTATAATACCCAGCAATGTCACTATCACCCTGAACTACTTCACTAATCTGTTTGTGCAGATCAAATAGCAAAGTTCCATTAAATTGACCATATCTCCTTTCCAATTCAACCCACATACCCCTTGCTGTCTCACAATATATCACACTGTCTTTAATGTCCTTAGAAAGAACATTACATACCCATGATTTTACCATGTTGTTACACCTCAACCAAGTTTTCAGCAAGCTAAGGGAGAATTAACTGCAGGTTTGACACATGAACGTACCATCAATTAAATCAATCTTATTCTTTGCTGAAAGTGCCATTGTCATAGAAGTTCTCCAGCCACCAAAACCATGCCCATCAAATGTATCAGTCACCAATATCATCCCCGGATGATCAGAGGGATGAATGTAAAGGGGATCATTATGATCATTAACAGCCATTGTATCAACTCAACAATATAAAGATCAAGAACTGAAGAACTTGATGAACAAATGTCTGCAACAAGAATTAAAACTCTCTCTAATGAATCACAGGAATGACACCTGACGCTCCGATACCATGTAAAACTTATATCAAGTTTTATAATGCGGAATTAATAAGCTCTCAATGATATTACGTTCATAACAATTGAACTAATATATGAGCTTAATATATGAGCTAAAAGTGAGAGTGAGAGAGAGAGAAAGGAATGGAGAAAATATGTGTTTGTTATTATAATTTCTCAGCTTTAATTTTGATTGTGTAAAATATAAAGAATGCTACTTCTAGCATATCGGTTTACACTTATTGTACTAATTAATTAGCTGGCTATCTATCTAACAGAAATAACAGACTATAAGTTATCGATCATAACAAACTTGTATGTTGGCGCCAAAACATATAGATGAAACTAACAAACAAACTTAACTCGTGCAAGGCACGTGATTACTAAATCTAAAGTTTTGAGAACTATTCTAAGAAATACACTGTGACAAGGAATTAGCTGACAACTAACGGAATGGCTACTGAGGTTACGTTGTTGAAGAAGTAAATGCTTTCTTTAGATATTGATCTTAATTTTTGCGGAAAATCCTGTGTTGAACTGAAATTTAAGCATTATCCCCCCGGTTGCTTACAACATCAGAAATTAGTAAAGGCATAAGAGAGGGAGGGCGGGGAGACTCATAAATATAGGCTGCTTGGGTGGCCTCGAAGCTAGCCTTGGCAAGCCAGTCCACAACGGTATTTGCCTCACGGTAGACGTGATTGCACTTCGTCTCCCAACCAGGTGCCTGTAGGAGGTTACGGCAGCTTGACAATAAAGAAGTAAGGGCTCGTGCCTTCAGATATCAATCTCACAGCAACCTGCGAGTCCATTTCTAGGATTAGTTTCGGTATGAGACCCACAAGTTTAATGCATCTGTGATCTTCTGATGTTAGATAGGTTGCAATTGGTAGGCGGTTAGAAATTAGAGAACCACAGCTTGTGAAAAAAAGAAGCCATCAAAAAAAAAAAAACCATAAAATGGAAACAAGATGGTACAAATAGAAATACCTAAAACAAATAATATTAGTAGGCATATCACAACTCACAAGCTATAGGAGAAGAAAAAACTTAAAACTTCGATAAGAAAAATCAACTAAAGGTGACTAAGCTGGAAACAGTCTCCCGATTTGCGATTTTTCAAATCGGGGTAAGGCTGCGTACATCAGGCTCCCTTAGTACCCTATCTTAGATGGGATAATACTGGACTGTTGTTGTTGTAACTAAAGGTGATTAAGAGAATTTTCTAATGGTAATGCGCCCAGCGCCGACATGATTTGGGGACTTCGATTCTTCATTTCCGAAACAACACACTGCAAGACCGCACTACATTGCATGAAGATGAAGCTTTGCGCCCTGAGGGAGTTCCCCTTCAACTTCCATTGCACGTTTCAACACACTCTCCTGCTTCGATTCGACACGAAGAATTACCTCTTCAAGCACAATGGCATTACCAAGCACATAGGCTACAAGCTCATGGTCCCTACAACAACTCTCAAATTTAATGATTTCTAGAATCTTCAAGCATTTTAGGGGATGCTGTCGATGGCTTTTTAGTAATCCATGATCTGGGAAATCCTCATAAATTTCCCAACCCGTAAACTGCAGCATAAAAAGCTCAATGAATAAATAAGCAAATTAAACAAAACAGTGAACACCTTGATCAAGCGTCCAGCTCGTACGCAGCTTCAGTGGTACAAAAATTCAGAGACAATGCCACTAACATGGACCAACTTTTGCATATGTATCATTTCGAATTCATAAAACAATACTCAGGGCATCAGATACTTACCCACTTATCATTTCACACTCATACCGTAGATAATAATATTCCAGATATCAAACTCAAATAAACTGAGATCAGAGGTAAGATATTAATAAAATCTTGAAATCTATTGACTTCACCATTTTATTTGCTGAAGAAACAAGAGACTTGAAGAAAATGAAGCCAAAGAAAGTTTATTTAGGATCCAAGGATAGTCTTCTAATAATGTATTAACTGGGTTTGAGGATGCCAACAGCTACATGCATGGACTGTAACGCTTCACTTTGATCTTCACTTATGAGTTATGACAATGGGACTTTCAGAACACTAAAACAATTTCAGAATCTTAGCCTTAATAATTGGCTTACTGCATAGGAACTCAAAAGGAGATACCTCAAACTCCAAAATAAAAATAGCAAAGATAAACTGCCAAAGGACGTCTTACATATAACCTAATGCATTGGCTATATGTAAAATACAGGCAAACAAAGGCGCAAACATTGAAATTCAAAAGGCACCTAAATTGGTCTATAATGGCCAAACAGCCTAGTATCTCATCACTCATGAGCTTAGCCAAACATCCTGCAAAAAGTTACGAATTTATGATGATAATAAACATTCAAATGAGAATCTTTGTTGTTGAGGTCTACAGATGAGGTCCAATTAAGCAAGCTTGAGAACATGACAACAACCCCAAGTTCCTTCCGAAATTTTTGTAGTTTGAAGTATATACAGGAGGACAAGGGGTAGAAAAGATTTACCATGGAGTAAAGATTAAGCACACAAAATAATCAAAGTCAAATGACGAATAAACGAGTCACAAAGGGGAATACAAAAAAAAATTAAACCAGGTCTGAATTTAAAAGTGGGTTTAAAATTTCTTCTAGAAGTACTGGTTGTAGATGAATCATCAGAGAAAAAGCTTATAAACAAACATTCAATGTCTAACATAGTCAGACGAGGAATATGTTCACATATAATATAATCATTTGATTTTCAATGTATCAGATATCGTGTCTTGCCAGGAGTGTCAGTTTCTGGAGGACAGGGGATGCCTGAATCAAGGGAATCCATCCCAGAACTAAGGGCTCACAACCAAGTGTAGAAAGTTTGAGATGCTTGAGATTTTTCAATGTAGGAGTGTGATAAATTCCCAAGTTTATCTGCAAAGAAAACTTGCCACTGAGCATATACTTATGTAAAATGTTAGTAATTCAATTCACATAAGCATGAACTCAAAATTAGCCATACTAACTTTCTTATAGAAACACGACTGCAACTTCAAATACTCCAGCTGCGGAAAATATTTGCAAAGGGAATCGAAAGCAAATGTAATAGGGACATTTTGTGTCGCAGCAATTGACACATCACAAAGTGAGGAGGCATTTCTAATACGTAGCTCTGTATGACGGCCAAAATATTTAAACGACATAAGGTGTGGTGCAGAAATATCAATGGCTTCCAATTTAAAGCACCATCCTACATTTAAATGTTTCAATCTTAGAGATGCCGTAGAAGCTCTAATGCTGGTTAGATATTTTGAGCCATCAATGGACAAATTCTCTAGGTTAGGGCAAAAATGCAGAAACCATTCAACAGCTTCTGTACTTATATCCACGCATTTAAGACATAAAGAAGTCAGAGCACCCTTAAAACCAGCCAAACTTTGAGACAATTCGGGCCGCATGTAGCGCTCAAGGGGGAACATATAATGTTCGGGGACTGAACTTCGCAAGCCCGGATGTTCAAAGTACAGTTCAAGCCTCTCAATCCTTTTTGTTAATGCGAAATCCATCCACTTATCAACTTCACATTGGCAACTGTAATCCAAATAAAAAACAACCCTAAATTCATCAAAAGCTGAACCCAAGTGCTGCTCGACAACATAATTTACCCACTTAATGAATTTGGACCTTTCTTTGTAAACTAGTTGACCATTGCAGTTATTGCTGCCAATATTTTCCATTGTCCTTGAGTCTTCCAGTTTTAGTTTATGATAATACAACCACAACTTTTTCCATCTTTTGGAGAGAACACTAGTCTTGGCTGCTTCCTTTAGTGTGAAGGAACCCTCGGACATAATCGACAGTATAATTTCATCTGGTAGCTCACTTAGGCGATCATTCACTTTGCTGCGACTGTTCTTTGAATTCTAATCACAAGAAGAAAGAAAAGGATTTAATTTACAAGCATTAAGTCAAGTTACAAAAGTAATTAGAACAAGCAACTTCACTTTGATTTGTTAAGTCATAAGCATTTGAACGAGGATATGACTCTGTTTAACTAAAGCTGATTTCAATATAATTTTCATTCTGGAAACAGTCTTCCGATTTGCGGGGTAAGGCTGCCTACATTAGACTCCCTGAGGACCCATCCGAGATGGGATCAAGTGATTAACTGAGTTGTTGTTGTTGTTGATTTCGAAACAATTTTCCATTCTAAACATAAACAAAATAAACATGCTTTTAAAGTCCTACTAGAGTCCCATGATTAAAAAAAAAAAAGCTACAAAGTTCAGAACTTCAGAGTAGAATCACACAAACCAGAGCAAAAACAAGGCAAGAACAGACCAAAGTTCAGACCTTTTGATGTTAAAATACACATGCAGAAGATGAGAAAGTACGTACATAAAGCTGGAAACTTATAATCCCAGATGGAAATTTATATAGTAGTGAACAACAAATCTAGTATAAGCACTAAGCAGTGAATGTGAATATATCAACTTTGATTGGAAAGAAAAAAAAGAGAGGGCAGATTTCAAGTTGCATACCGCATGACAAGAGCGCCTCCGTTTGCGAGCACCTCTACTCATGATGATCGAATTGATGGGTGCAAGATATCAGTCAGAGGGACAGTCGTGCTAGCTGGTTGGTTTCTGTTGCTAGAACAGACACTCAGACTGTGAAAAAGCTTTTATGTTTGGCGGGGAGAGGGAGCACTGACAGTGACTGGGGGCAGACTTCAGTTCTTTTTAGGGGGGCTTTTTTGAGATAATAATGTATTATACATTACTTAAGATTTGCTTTTTAACCTTTTTTTTTTTAATAAAAGGAAAGTTAAATCTGAAAATTCTTATAATAAAAGATCGGAATTTAGGAGTTATTTACATAAACTTATTCCTTAAACAAAATAACTTTAAAATTTCTTTAAAAAGTAGTAAAATTTCTATACAATTCCCTATATATTTAGGTGTTTTAATTTTAAAGTTCTAAGTTTTCTAAAAGGATTGGGCCTAGATGAGAGTAAAAAAGAAATTATATGCTGAGGACAAATGGACAATCCATTAGTCAATGAAATTCAAGGTGACTAGTTGGACAATAAGGATCTAATCCTAATGGCTCAAACAACCCAAGAAGGGCCCAAGCCCAATCGAGGAGTCGGAAGTTATTCAAGAGTAATTGCTAAACCTTGCTAAATTATCAGAATATCCACCAATTATGAGGGTGTAAATATGTAATTGAATGATCAAGGTTTCAATTCATTCTAGTTCATCTAATGGTTAAGCAAAACCGCACTCAGACTAAATAACTCCATAAACTCTCTCTAATATATCCTCTTATCAACCTCGATTCCCGAGATAACTTAAGCATAAAAAGATATTCCCGATTACTCCCGATCTAGGTTTGTTCTAAGCGTGCAAGTAGATAGGATATTCACCCCCGCAGTAGACATGTCAATAGCGGACATGCATCCCCCGTACTAGATAGATCGATAGCGGATGTTTTACCCCGCAGTAGACCAGTGACGAAGGTAGGATTGAAATTCGTTAGGGTCATTATTTAATATAAAGTTTTGATTTTTTTTTCCTCTGGGTACAACTTTTCAATAATGCTACAACATATTTATTCAAGAAAACTTAAGCAGAAATTTAAATAAATTACATATTATTAAATTACAAATATTGGATTAATATGTGATCCTCCTTGTTGAAGACATTTAAGGCAAGTTAAAAAAAATTGGATTTAAAATTATAAACTAGACATTTAAACTAAAATAGTGATGACTCAAACTAAATTAAGTTTTTAACAAAATTTATTTCAATACTAGATGTGAATTGCAGTAAACAAAATTCTAATTTTAATCTTTGTAGTCATCTTGATGAAACTATTGTAGTGGTATAGCACTATTAATAACCCATCAGATAGTCATTAATGACCCCTCGAGTAAACAATAATGACCCTCGGCTAAACAATAATGACCCATGTTATCAAGTCTCATATATGAAACATGTTCACACAAAATTATATTTAAAAGAATATGAAACTAATCTCTATCGCTATACGCTTGAGGGGCGTTTGCAAATATATGATTTACTCTTATTTTAAAACAACTTGTATCATTTTTATTCCACGTACATACCTGAATTTGCTATATGTTAAATTTATACTTTTTTCTGTTTTTTCAATATGATAATAAATTACTATATACTCTATTAATTTCCCACACAAATCCTAGATTATGATCAAACTATGGTTTTATAAAAATAAAATAAAAAGATAATTAAAATGTACACACACATACAATTCTGAAAGCTTGGAATTGAAGACAATCGTGTAGGAAACTAATCTTTACTAGAATTAGACTGAATCCCATCAAATTGAATTGATGTAATAAAACAGAATAACATTGCGTTGAATTAGGTGGAAAAAACCAAGGAACCGGTCATAAAGTAAGTACATACAGACATATTAAGTAAGTACATAAGTACATAAAGTATGGTTTTATACAAATGTGCATGTGCAATAAACTTTTTATTTCTCTATACTTGATTGAAGTAAAGTTTTCAAGAAAGACATATTAAATAAATATTAAAATATGCCCTCTTAAGTGACCACATAAATAATTTGAAATCCATCTGGTTTTGTTGACTATTTGTGTTATCAGTTATAATAACGGTGGGCTCTCTACTGTTCAGTGTATATTATAATTACATGTACATGAAAATGGGGGAAGGTAGTCACCTCATGACAAATAATGATAAATAGAGGGTGAGGGGTAAGGCAGGGTTTAAAATTGTTATTAAAAAAAAGGGAAAGATATTACAAATGAAAAAAGAAAAAAGTGTATTGACCAGATATTACGAATGAAAAAAGAAAAAAGTGTATTGACCAGATATCGACGGTAGTTTATTGTCCGTAATATATAATATATTACAATATATACTCTGTTACACAATCTTTAATATTGATAGAAAGTGAATTTCTAATTGTTTCAAATTCACTCTTTAACAAAAAGTATCTTGTTGGAGAAGATGTGATCCGACTTCGAAGAATTCCAGAAGACTTGTGAGCTTGAAAAGACTAATAAGGAACATGTGTAACTTTGGAAGCTTACTTAAAATCATAAAAAGCAGCGCCGTAATTTTGAGAATCGAATTGATAAGCAAAAATATCATGTTGATATATTGATTCACGCTGTTGAGAGAGATAAGTATGCTGCCATTGATTCAGTTGCTCATCTACGATTTGCCTTAGAGGCGTATAATGAGAATTTCACATTGAAGGTTAGGCCTAGAACTCCATAAGAAGTCATTGCCCAAATATAAGAGGCGTTGCAGAGGTAGCAAGAAAGCTTCTTATGTGAAATGAATGATCGTGAATCTACAAGTGTTTCCTTTATATGTTTTGGAGCAACACGGGCTATTTAGGACATGATTGATGCGATGGTAGCCATTTCCAGTGTATAATAACTTTTGGTCTACTTTATCTTTTCCTTTTGTAAGCCATTAGTTAGTTGTTTAGTATTGAGACAATTGTACAAAACTACCTAATGATATAGGTCATTTGTACCAAACTACCTTATAAAATATTTTTTGTTAAGAACTACCTTATAAGATAGTCAGCTTGGTCAAGTACTAGCACAAGACTTGAACTATTGAAAATACCCTCAATGATGACATAAAGTGAGTTGCACAGGATCCTCTTCCCACTCCTCATTTTTCTATGTACGTACACTCAACTTACACGATTTCCATCCATTTACTTCTGCTTCGAAAGGCAAAGGCCTAGCAGTGCAGCACCAATTATCCCTCTATCAATCAATTTCTTCTCTTTCCCAACAATTAAATAATTTCACCATTGTCCAATGACATCACTAATATCTACGGCGACGTCGAAAACGCAAAACCTAAACCCTAAAATGGTGTTTTTTTAGGCCTTTAGTTTGGGTGAGACTACGAACCCAGAGGATTGATGAGGAGGAAAAATTTGATCAGTAAGAGGTGTCGATTGCCATATAATAGATGCTAGATGGTTGGCTGGAATTTTTAAGAGTGGTAGTGAAACCGGGATTCGACTTTGGAGGGGTGGGAGGGGAGGATGGTGGGCCGTGAGTGTTTGGTCTCTGATCTGAAAAAAATGATAAAGGAGGAGAGAGATGGGAGGCGTAGTAATAAAGGGGGAGGGTACTTTTGACCATATGCTATTCTAATTTATAGTTTACATAAAAGAATAAATGAAATATTCTGGTTGTTCTGTGCATAAGATGCACAAAGTAGAAAAGGCCTTTTTTTAATGAAACTTTTTTTTTATAGCGAATGTACTTGAAGATTATTTTTTCATTATTTTGGGTTTTAAGAACCCATGGTTTTTTTTTTAAATAGGAAAGTTAAATCATAAAATTTATATTATAGAAGATCATTATTTATTTACACCAAATGTAAACTTACACTTACAACAAAATAATTTAAATAACTTTGAAAGTTCTTTAAAAAGTACCGTACAATTCTGTGTATATTAAGGAGTTTTAGTATTAGAGATGAGAGGAAATAGGAAGTAAGGTATATGATGGGGTCTTGGGCACAATTCACTGGTCAATGAAAGTCAAATAGACTAATTGGGCTGTAATGGCTCATAGAACTCATCCTTGAAAGCCAAGCCCAATCGAAAATCAGAAGTCATCCAAAAGTAATTGCTATATTACTAGAATACCCTCCAATTATGAGGGCAATATATAGCCTATAATTGAATGATCAAGGATTCTATTCATTCCACATCAGTCTAATTCTAGGCTAAGCAAATACACATTCAGAGTAAATAACTCACTAAACTCTTTCTCTTATTATCAACCTCGAATCCCGAGGTAACTTAAGTATCGGAGTGAGATTACCGAATACCTCGAGCTAGGTTTGCTCTAAAGTGCACGTCGATAGCGGACGTCCACCACCGTAGTGGACAAGTCGATAACGGACCCTGCAATGGATAGGTCGATAGTGTACATGCACCCCCGTAGTAGACATGTCGATAGTGGACTTCCAACCTCGTAGTGAACAGATTGATAGCAGACTTCCGCTCCCACATTGGACAGGTCGGTAGCCGACGTCCAGTCCCACTATCCTCAACCCAAAGTCAAAGTCAGCTTCCAAGCTGGAAGCCCATATTTAATATCATGCAAGTCCAAGTCAAAACACCCAAGTGAGGGAGTCTAGCTCACCTCCTACATCTTCATTCATGCAACAAGCTCCTCAGTCCATCTGGCAATTTCACTTGGGGATCTAGCTCCCCCTAGACCCATTGGCTAGAAAGAATTTGTTTCATTGCAGTCCATACTCCCGAGTATGGGTCATGGTGAAATAATATTCGATGTTTGGTTCCCCTAAATTATGGTATCATGGTATTAATAAAAGGTTAGATTCTAACCTAAATTATTGCTTCCGCTAGGTCGGTGGCGGACCAAACACATAGCCGCTGCCGGACCATCCTCTAAAATTAATATTTTTTTTTCAGTTACCAAAACCCAAAATCATGTTTATCTGTCCGATATGTGCTTGTCGTCTTTGCCCAGATCTTCGCCAAGGAGACACATCGTTTCTTATTGCCTTGCACTGCACTTGGCGTTCAAAGTTTCAAAAAAAAAAAACAAAAAATAGATTCCATGATATATGTAGGGAGATAAATTGTATTGTAATGGTGTAGATAATAACATAGGGAAACCCCTACTATGTTACATCTCCAATTCTTAGGTACACCGGGTGTACGGTTACACCATGTGGATTTATAACTAGTATTATTACATTTATCATTAGTCACATTTTTAATGCCATTAGTCAGTCCCTTTGTAATTAGTTATAAATATATAGGGTGTAACGGTACACCCAGTGTACCAAAGATTTGTTGATATTACATAGCTTATTTATTCTCAATATTCCTAATATAATATATTTTCAATATTTCCTTATACTAATATCTCCTATTATTTTATACTCATATAAGAAAAAGATAATTAGGTTGTACACACACTCATACCATTAAGCTTGGGATTGAAGACAATCGTGTAGGAAACTAATCTTTACTAGAATTTGACTGAATCCCATCAAATTGATCTGCTTTAAAAAAAAAGTAAAAAACAGAATAATATTACGTTGAATTAGGTTCCTCCTCCATACTTGTGGCAGAAGCACTGGCTATGCGTGATGGTGTTAGGAAAGCAATTGAGCTCGGCTACAAACGAATTTAGTTAGAAGGCGATAATCTAATGGTGATTAATGCAGCTCTTGGCAAAACAACGATCCCATGGAAGATTAAAAGTCTGATTCAAGATATAGGTGGCCTGCTTGGAATTTTAACGAAATGCAAAGTTTTCCACATTTGTCGAGAAGCTAATCGAACGGCGGACTGGATGGCTAATATGGGGCAGCAAATACAAGATGAAGTTGTATGGGACACATCATGGTCTAGGGAGTTAGATAGTGTTCTTTCTCCTAGTCTAGCATACACCAGGTGTATGCATACACCTGATAGGTGGCACTTCCTAGTAAAAAGAAAAAAAATGAAAAAAAATGGCTAAAAGTCAGATAGTGCATCGGAGACATTAGTCCTATAAAAGATTTCACTAGTTATATTCCTATTAGTCATTAGTCATATAAAAATACCCACTAGTCATTAGTCATATAAAAATGACCATTAGTTATCAATGTTAATTTTTTAATTAAAACGATGACGTGGCACCCGTACACCGGGTGCACAGAAGACTTGCTGGTATTCTTTTAGGTGATAGATTAGGAGAATCCCTCATAACTTTTCAAAAAAAAAAAAAACGTTGAATTAGGTGAAAAATACCAAGGAACCAGTAAATTCAGAAGGAAGCGTGCGTGTGAAGAGAAACCAGACACGTGAGGTAAGAAACCAAACATAATACACAAAGGTCACATTATTACATTAACATTACCATTAAGGTCATGCATTAACTTTAACATCGCCGTTTTTGTGTCTCTTTTTCTCACTTCCAGCCGCCACCCGTCAGTCAGTCACAGTCACAGTTACAGTCTACCTTCCTTCATCCTCACTATGTCACCGCCGTTTCTGGCCCCACCATCATCTAATAAATAAAATGACTAACATCAGTAACTTTATAACATTATTAGTATTATAATACTGTACTAAATATAATGTTTTTATTATGCTAATGTTATATGCTCATATTCTTTCTTTCTTTGTTTATCAGATTTAAATAAAAGGGCAATAAAGCATTATTAAGCATCAAATAAAAACACTTCCCTCCTTCCTTCCCTCTCTACTCCATTCTCTCTCCTTGATCCAATCAGGTAACTTCATTTTTCCCTTTCACTATATCCTTGTTGTGCATCATCAGCTTGATCATCATTTTGATCTTTAGTAATTTTACTAATTAATCATTTATCAAATAAATGAAATAAAATATTTTATGTGTTTTTTTTGTTGTTGTATGATTTGATCAATGCTTAATATTGGTTTATAAGCTGATTTAGCTTGATGAGTATTTTTTATTTTAGCTTAATTTATCTGGGTATGTCTTACATTTGGGCTTTTTAGCTAGTTTTATATCAATCTTGATGATCATCATTTGTTTTTATTTTAATTTATTTTATTTGTTGATTGACTTTTGTGTTTGTTTATGTGTGTATGTCAATAAGCTAGTATTAAGCTGTTTTTGCTTGATGGGTATTGTTTATTTTACTAGGCTTGTGTTAATTTAGAGGTTTAATTTGAGTTTACTTTGCCTGATCCTTATGAATTGTTCATTTGAGCTTATATATTGTGTGTTGGTTACTAAAAGCTTCAATCTTTCATTGTTTTGGATTGTTTGATTGACCATTTTGATTGTTTTAGCTTGTGATGTGTAGCTTTCTTAGTGGTATAATGATCATGTTATAGCTGATTATCTATTGGGTTTGATTTTGATTCGATATGTGGATGTTGAAATTGTGTTTTTGCTTTGGGGGGATTGATTGAGATGATTGGAATTGTGTGGTTTTGTTTTGCAGTTAATTAGTCCAAATGTTGGAAGGTCCTTCCTTTGCGGTCTCTATGGACTTGCAAAGTGCCTGTGAGCCCGAGAATTGGGTGTGCAATGGTTTTAGTTTGTTGGAATCATCGAAGTTTAAACGTAAATTAGAAGAGGTTGAGAATTTTGGGCTTGGAAAGTCACTCAAGTGTTTGAGAATAAAAAAGACAGAGGAGATGGAGGTTGATGTTTTGGACCTTTCACTATCCCTTTATGTATATCAATCTAATAATGGGGATGGTAGTCAGGGTAAATCGGTTACGAGTTCCCTCATTAATCAGATTGGAGAGGATAACTCAATAAATTGCATTGCTCGTTGCTCACGGTCTGATTATGGATCAATTGCGTCGATAAATCGCAGCTTTCTTTCTTTAATAAACAGCAATGAGCTGTATAAGCTGAGGCGGCAGATGGGTATTGTGGAACATTGGGTTTATTTTTCTTGTAGCCTACTTGAGTGGGAGGTCTTTGACCCAATCCGTCTTCGCTGGAAGCATTTGCCTAGAATGCCTTCCAACGAGTGTTTTATGAATTCCGATAAAGAGTCTCTTGCTGTTGGCACAGAACTCCTAGTGTTTGGAAAAGGAATAAGCTCTCACATAATTTACAAGTATAGCATTTTGACAAATGCTTGGTCTCATGCCATGGAAATGAATACCCCAAGATGCTTGTTTGGGTCTGCTAGCCTTGGAGAGATCGCCATTGTTGCTGGTGGTTGTGATTTGTGGGGTAATATATTTTCCTCGGCAGAGCTTTTTAACTCAGAAACTGGTACGTGGGTGACTCTTCCTAGTATGAATAAAGCGAGGAAGAAATGTTCCGCTGTATTTATGGACGGAAAGTTCTATGTAGTTGGGGGCCTTGGGGTGGATAACTCAAATACTCTTACGTGCGGTGAGGTTTTTGATTTAGAGAGAAGAACCTGGACAGTGATACCTAATATGCTTCCGTTGAGAGATGTTGAGCCTGGAGCACCAGCTTCATCTGCCATGTCCGAGGCACCTCCTCTCCTCGCGGTGGTAAACAATGAGCTGTATGCCGCGGATTATGTGAGAAAAGAAGTGAGGAAATACAACAAAAATGCAAACTCATGGGTAACTGTTGGAAGGTTGCCTGAGCGAGCATTTTCCATGCACGGATGGGGTTTAGCATTTCGAGGTTGTGGGAATCAACTTATAGTTATTGGAGGGCCAAGGGCTCTGGATGGAGGCTTCATAGAGGTTAATTCTTGGGCCCCGTCTGAAAGCCAAGCACAATGGACTGTTCTCGGCAGAAAGCTATCTGGTGGTTTCGTGTTCAATTGTGCCATAATGGGGTGCTAAGAAGATTCAGTTCTGCACCACATTGGTTGTTATATTGATCTGGATCATAACACGCGAAGACATCCATTTGGTGGGTGACCTAGACTTGATTTCGGATAGTTTTCTAGTGCTGTGGTGATTCATGCTTTTTGCATACGAGTCTCTTGTACCAATTTATCTGCATATGCATCTCTTTTATTTGTTTGTAGACTATTCAAGAATTGATATTGTGCTGACCAAATATGGAGGAATCAAAGTATTGACCAATTACTCCATTCTCCTAATCAGGATTTGAAATTGTATTTGAACATCACGGTCCTTCAAATTTCAGATCTTTGTTGAAGAATTCACACCCACCATATTATACATTACATCTTTTCTATACCTATTGTCTTCAGTTGCTATTTATGTGGTGTTCTCTTGTGAGTTGTGACCATGGAATGGTGTTTTAAGCTCTTATATTAGCTCTTCCCTTTCCTTTCTTTATAGATTGTTTTTGGAAATTTCGAGTGGAATAATCCATCATGGGTTTCTGCTAATTTATGGTTGAGCAATGAGAGATTGGAATGTGATTTGTTTTTGCTGATGCCTGATGCTTCATTTTTTTTTTTATTTACAATTTTTTGTGTGTCACAGGACAGCATCATGCAAGTCAATCTTACCTGTATCTGCAGGCCTTTTGGTTTTTCTTTTTTTCGTCAGCACCATGATGCTTTCGTGTGTGTGAACACAATTTGTTGCTTAAGTTTGAAAGCGCAGGTTTCAGATGTTGCACGGTGTGCACCAGAGAAGAAGGTTAGGTTTCTCAATCTTTTGGTGACAATACAGTACAGGGTGCTGTTTCTATTATTTTCTGTTTGTACAAGTCATCTCATCATTCCTGAACACTGGCATTATGAAAGAACTTCTAGACACTAACTTCGATTTTGCTCAAGTGTTACCGTTCTAATGGAAATCTGTGAATGATCCTTTACAAGATTATGTTTTCAAAAAATAAACAATTCTTCTGTGTGTCAACTTGATGGATAGCTC
>ONZK01001970.1:8861-36540 GCA_900322385.1 Pharnaceum exiguum | reverse complement strand
GAAAAGACTCAAGGTTGTTGCTGTTATAAGACTACAGATTTTGAAGTGTTTCGACTTAATTACGAGCTTCATTTGTGGGAACCCCTTAATGACTTGGGTGATGTCGCATTGTTTGTGGGCAATAACCTTTCTATGTCTGTGTATGCATCTGGTAATTGTAAACGCAATTCGATTTATTTCACGGACAATGAAGACATTAGTGATGACGATATTTGGATTGAGCCAGCTTGTGGTTGTAGGCGTGACTTGGGGGTATTTGACATGCAAACCGGGAATGTTGAAGGAATGATATACGATGGCGAAGACATATATTCGGATCTTTGTACTTCACTTTGGTTCGTGCCAAGCTTTTAACTCTTATAATGATTTGGGGTATTAATTTTGTGTTAATATAGCAGCTTTAGCAATTGAGCTTCAATGCAACATTACAACAGGACCACTTTGTTTTTTTTCATACTACGTACATCGTAGTAATACTGAAAACGAAACTAAGAAAGCGTTTCAATTCTAAAGCTTCTTTAAAACACAAATCAGCTTCTTTAAAGCTTCTTTAAAATCATTGGACAAAACACAACATTTTCTAAAGCTTCTTTAAAATCTTCAAGTCGCATTCAGCTTTTGAGCAAAGGCACTAGGCAGGCATACAAAAATAGACTTAACATTGCAAGAGCTAATACAAAGCAGGGGACCAGAAGAAGGCAGTAAGGAATCCTTAGTCTGACATACAGCCGGAAAACTCGTCGTAGTATTCATATGGATTATACTCTTCATTAGGAAGGCCGTTCTCAACTTCCTAGTCATAGGCTCATAGCTATCATCAGAATCATAAAGCTGAGTCCCACGAAAATCTCCTTGTTCTTCATAGATCTGTCGGCCAATTCAAAATATGTCGCTTTCTATTAATAATTATATTGATTACCTCATCGGTCTTGCTCGAGTCCTTTGTTGAATCAAAAGGAAGCCGCAAAGTCTTGAGCAGTTTACATCTTTTCCCCAAATCTCCTGATAAATCGATCTTAAAACATGCACGCAAATCAAGTGATTCAAGGACGGGGCACCCATCAAGGATTGCTTTTAAACCAATATTTGACAAGTTATCTCCAAGTAATTGAAGATGTCGCAACTGAGGCATGCTTTTAGCAATGGCTAGGGCATTCTCATTGTCAATATCCCTTGTCTCTAAAGACTCAACCAGACTTACGCTGAATGACTTCAGTGAAGGGCAGATGCGTCCGACGGTCTCAATTGTCTCACATGAGGCTCTACAGAGCATAATAAGTTGCACCTCCTCAAGCATGGGAAGCTTTTTAATAGCCTCAATCAGCCCTTCACCAGACAAATCCACAGACCATACCAGTCGGAGATGCTTAAGATTCTTTGATCTGTCACAAGATAAATGCAATAAATTTACATTATCACTTTATCAGGCACATACTCAAATACTTCAGGAGAACAGCCTCAGAGCTCTGCCATAAAAAAAGAAAGAGCCTCAGAGCTCACACCCCTACTGACTAGAGAAACATATGAGCTCAGAAACCACACCAGTCAGGCAGTCACAGGCTTATAAACAGTGGGAAAAAAATTACAGTTTTATCATTCATCTACCATGTATCAACCTCAATAAAGGTGAAGGACAGAGGCCCAGAAGCATGAAATACTACAACCAAGTCTATAAGGCAAAATTGGCAAAATGTTTTAAAAAACAAAACTTTTGACTGTTTGAGTAAGGCTCCATTCTCTAGGACTAAACTGGGAAAAAATTCCCAAACTGAACTAAATTGAATTTCTAAAAATTATAAATGAAACTCAGGAACTGAACTAGAAAGTATCGGAATAAGTCTAAGTGAACAGTGCCTAAGAGGCGGCTAAGACATGTTGATCACAAAAGACTCGGTCCCCAAACAGAAAAGTCTGCTGACCAGAGCGCCTACTGACCAGAGAAATATAGCGGCTCAACGAAACAAACCATCACAGTCACGTATTCATAATAAGCAAAACATACAAATTCATCACTTATCTACATGTATTGAAATCAGGGTAGCATGAGACTTCTCAACGAAGTCACTATGGCAAAATAGGCAACATTTGAAACAAACCTTCTAAGGTAAGACTGGTTGATCACAAACGACTCAGTCCCCAAACAAACAGAGAGGTCAACACTCTTTCTCATTTAAGGCACAACCAACTCGCTCAATAAGCCTATCATACGCAGAGTGCATGATTTTCACCACTTATTTAATTGAAGCATCACCCCTGAAAAATTAAATCACCTCCAACATAATTATTTCACTGATGATACTTTACCTACATGGGGGTACATAAAAATGGTGCATACCATGCACCCTGTGTATTGTAGACATGCTTTTCACTAATTGTTAGGTACATCAAGTGTATACATCTAGGTTACCCGGTCTCGGATAGAAGTATCCGACATGAGTATGTGCCCAAGTATCCGACTCGACCATTTTTTGTATATTTTATGCTAAAACGACTCGCCCATTTTTGGATATTTTAGGCTAAAATGAACTATCTTGTACCCAAACTCATGTCCGAGGTTGGACTATCGGACTGAGGTACTCAAGCAAAGGTGAAGAGTTATGGGTAATTTAGATATACGTACACCATGTTACTTTTGTCAAAGTATCAACTTACATTTATAGCTATGAATAACCGTTAAGCAAATATAGTAGGTCCACTGCGTATGAAGTTGAAAGAATTATCTCAATCTTTTAGCTTTAGGTAATTATGGACTATAGCAAAGTGGCTATAAAAACCTTCCAATACTTCTTATTTTTGGTGAAATTGTTGGAAGTCAACACTTCAATATAGCTATTGCTCAATCTCGGAAACAACCTATCTTAAACAGAGGTAGGGGTAAGGTTGCGTACATTCTGACAAAGTATCCCCATTGAATGGGGATTTACACTCGATTGTTTTTGTTGTTTACAGTCATTAATAACCATTTAAATACTACTCTCTCCGTTTCAAATTGATCTTCTTGTTTTGCATTTTGGGATCCCATATCAATCTTCTTTTTTTCAAAGGGTAAGTTCTCACCAAGTACAAGACAATTATACCATCCCTTCACTACACCCAACCCTCTCTCTTCGATGTGACATTGGTCTGTTAATATTATATATGTGATAAGGACACAAGGGACATTTACTTACCCAAAAGTAGTTTTCTTATATTGCGATCATTTACAAAGAGGAAGATCAATTTGAAGTATAGGGAGTATTAGCCACCATGTGAATACTATTAGTGTACACCCCGCTAGTCATTTTATGAATATTATTAGTCAACCCGATGTGTGCAGGTAAATCAGGTGCACTAAACCAACTTATAGAAAAATTATATCAAATATCAAATCCTATCCTTCAAGGAAGAAAATTTGCATGCAACGGGTTCACATTTACGTTTTATACATTAGTGATCGTTTTGACTCATTGTATGCATTCATCCCTTTCACACAATTTTTTTTTATTAGTGAAAATAATTTTAATATCATTCTTTAGGAACTAGGGAAAACATCCCTTTTCATGTAATTCAGTTGATTTCCGAACTCTTCAATTCATTGACAAATTTTATGATCAATATGTTATTTTCAAAATTATTCATTACCCTTGGGATCTATCGATATTTCTTTTCACTATCTATTAACTTAGGCCTGATCTCTCTTTTCAGCTTCTATATAACTTAATTTAAGTGAACTTTTGCTTAATTGTTTTGACAATCTATAACTTATTAAAACCCTATATCAATTGCCCATCTATGAAACTACACAAAAAATTGTTTGATCCCGTTTCATATATGAGACTGTGGGTATTAAAGACCCCTCGGGTAAACATTAATGACCCATATCATCAAGTCTCATATATGCAACGTCTATGAAACGGGTTCACACTTTTTTTTTGGGGTAAAACTACATAGTGACGACGAGTGAGAGAGCTTTACAATGATATATAAATAATTACGAACAAATATCAATGTCACAATTTCTTACTTAGGTGAACTCTAAACTAAACTAAAAAGTAGTAAAAAACAAATTTGGTCAAAGTAAAACCCTCATTAAAAAAAGTTGATAATTGAGCAACTTAGTCTAATCCCATCTAGATGGGTACCGAGGGAATCTGATGTACGCAGCCTTAACCCGAAAATACCGAGGGACCCGCAGCCTTACCCCGAAAACAAAGAATTGAAGTTTAATTACCTTCAGCAATATACATAAGGGTAGCATCATCACAATCATACTCAACGTAAATATCCTCCAAACAACCCTCACTTCGATCAACAGCGTAACGAGTCATGGCATCAACATCGTTTCTAGAGGGTGAGTACCTGATTGCATCAAGCTTATTCATGTCTATGACTTTAAACATGCATGGTTGCTTGCTTATTTTCCAGAAAAGCTTACATACTTTCGGGGCTCTTCCAATTATGTCTATTGTTCTTATTTTTGATAGTATTTGGCACCATATTTCCTCTGGAAGTTCTAGCCAGTTGGGTGCCTTTTTGTTTTTCTTTGAGGAATCTTTTCTGGGTTTTCTTTTTCTTTTCTTTTTCTTGTTTTCCCAGTTTGGGGGTTTCGAGTTTGAGCTTGAAGGCCTTGAACAAGGTCGGTGCGGGGCCATTTTTGTTGGAGAGACACGGTGACGCTGAGACAGTGTTTTGGGGAAGTTGAAAGGAATGAATTTTTCTTTTACGTTATTTTTCGGGGTGGACGGACTTATGATGGATTGTTAATGGGCTAAGGCTCGTTTGGTTGAACGTTTGCAATTCTTGTGACCGAAAAAGAAAGGAAAATGATGAACATAACAAAGAAAAATCGGTGTGCAAATTAACTTTTGTGTGTTATAAATGATCAATTTTAAACAATTCGCGAGTCCGCGCTTAAAAATTTAAAAATTACATGTGATCTCATCTTTTTCAATGGTTAAACCCCAAATATAACAAAAGTAAACTTCAGATATCCAATAAAAATGTATTGAATAACAAAGGTACCGAATCATAAAATATGTTATACCTTAGATATCTAAAAGGTAAAATTAATTTGAATGAACATAATTTTTTTTAGTTCCCATGAAAAAATTGAATCACCTAGGGATAGTAGGTAATCTACTTCCTACTTCATCCAGATTGTGGGAATTTGAAGTCTACCTTGAAAAAATTATACAAAACTCACTTATTTTTCCTTGAGTTTGTTCAAAATTTTCTTTAACTTTTATTTATAAGAAATCCCTTACATTATTTTTTTTAGTTAACTCCATTTAAGTGAATTGAATCTTCTTGCCTTTCTACTGCCCCTGCTGGTGGAACATCTCAACAAGCCTATTCATATTAACAAGAATAGCTAAGCTATTACTAAGGCACACCTTAGCCTCCTGCACCTTTCCTTTCACCTCATCCACAGCCGTTAATCCAATCTCCTCAAGCCCATCAACGCACGTCTCGATATCAGTCAACGCAGCACTTATCCACGTGTTCAAATCCCCTTTCACCTTCTCATCACCATCCCACGTGGCATGTCCCTTGACAGCTGTCAAAGTCTGGTTGACATTATCATACGCGTCATTCAGCAGCTCATCACAGTCACCCAACCCGGCCCGAGTCCTACTACCCGACCCGAACTTGGAAGGAGAGAGAGTGGAGTGGTTGAGTTGGTTAAGCGAGGCGATGAGGGAGAGGGAGAATAAGTGGGTCGGGTTCGGGCCGGGCCGTGTGTTGAGGGTGGAGAGGGTGTGTATGCATGAGGCCGTGTGGCGGGTGACGTTGCATATGAGTTGGATGGTTGAGTTGGGAGGGGAGAGAGTGGGGTTGTGGTGAGGGCGGTAGATGAGGGTAACGACGAGGGAGCCGAGGAGAAGGGAGAAAATGAGGAGGGTTGTGAGTATGGTGATGATCAAGGGTTTATTGAGTCGGGTCGTGTTCGGGTTCGTGTTTAAAGTTTGGTTTTCTACGTTGTGGTTTAGTTTGTTGTAGTTGTAGCCTTTGTGGGTTTTGAGGGTGTCCATTTTTTGGTAGGGGAATTATGGGTTTGTGTTGGTTTTGATGTTGTGGTTTGAGGAAATGAAGAGGAAAGTGGCGTTGAAAGTAAGGTCACCAATGTGCTGGATAAAGGAATTTTCTTTGAACTGTGTAGGCCATTTGCCCGTTAGTGAATGCTGATTGTGATCTCTACCCTTACGATATACGGAGAATCAAAGTAGAAGTATGAAGTTAACAGGAAGACAGTTAAAAGAGCATATCATGAGTCACAACTCACAACCCAAAATGATCAAAACTTTTGTCCAAAATTCTTTAGAGCATGCTCTCCTGTAGTGACAAGTTTATAACGTCAGTACTCGAAAGTCCATACTCATAAAATGAATGATCAAACCACCTGGAATAATAATAGCTATGCAGGTCAATAGGTCATGAATATGATTATATGAATAATAATCAGAGAGTATTACATAAGGTGAACGCTGGTGCAGATTGCTTAGCGAAGTGCTCTTGATCCGATACTGCTGGAAAATATAGCGGATCAAGCTCACGGTGCAAGTTTGAGCATGATTAAGTGACATTTTATGAAAACATAATGCTAAAGGCAAACAGGTGAACTACAAGGGAGTAGTTTCAAACCGTAGACAAACATCGGGGTTTTCTTTACTGTTTTTAATAAGATGAAAATAGCTACCGAGTACTGATCCTACACAGGAACTGACCAAATGTTGCAGAGAAGTTCAGCATCTTAAATATTCAAAAGCAAATATTAAAGTGCGCAACAAAATTTTCATGTTCAAAACACAAGGAAAAATGGTCCAGATTGTGCTCTACTGCGAAATAATATATCGTAACCATTAATCTCCCTCAACTTCCTATCCAATAACAACACCCTCATCAGCATTTCTTGGGCTTTTTGTTTACTCTTCATCATCTTCCTCTTCTCCTCCACCGGAAGCCTTCTTGGCAGCAGCCTTCTGGTTCTTTCGCTTCACTCTTCCAGGACGGCCACCTCCGAATGGACTTGTAAGAGAGAAATCAACATGCTTAGCTGAGTCAACCCTGACCATGAAGGATGGGACGTTGACCACCTGCCTTCCAACCCTGCCAAGAGAAAGCAAAGGAAACAACATTGCTCTGGTGTAAGAGACAACACTAGATAAAATGTTGAAAAGTAATTAACTACAGAGTAAAACAACAAAGAAATCATTGTGTATCAGGACAAGCAAACAAATGTTTAGACCAGAAGCTCAGCCCGAGATGATAGGGCATGGTAATAGCTTGCCCATAGAGGTCTACTCGAAACTTCATACAAATATACAACACCGTCATTAACAAGTACACAAAATCCACAAAGTAGAAAAACTCATGAGCAAATGAGTTAAGAGACGATTCAACACATAAAACCAAAGATGCAGGAATTTCATATCCTTTTCCTTCCCCTCATAACACGCTTAAGAGAGCAGCTGATCTGCAGAAACATGAGCTTTCAATATGATCAAAGCTGATTCCTAACACACTAAAAGATGAAAAAGTGCATCCAAAATCAAATGCAAAATTTGACTGCAAAGTGAATACTTCAACCATCAATCAAACCCAAAGAAACAACAAGCTTCCTGATGAGGACTGGAATACAGAGAAACAATGCTAGTAAAAACATGCATAAATGACTCACTGTGTGGGTAATTGAGTGACTAAAGCCAATAACATCAAATGCATGACCTAGTCTGAAAAAGAGTTGTAAATCAACTTCTGATTTTGGTTACCTGATGTGCTTTTGCTTGATCAAGACACGAGCATGGTGAATAGACTTGGCCATGCCAGACTTGAAGACAAGAGTTTGAAGACGGCGCTCAAGGAAGCTCTCGACAGTAAGAGCCAAGACATAATCAAGCTTGTTCTGACCCTCTTCCAGAAGCCCATAACGGTTCATCCTGCGGAGAAGAGCCTCACCCTCAAAGATCCTCCGGGGGTTCTTCTCATCAAGAGTGAGAAGATGACGGGCAGCATTACGGATACGGCTCAGCACATACTGGACCCTCCAGAGCTCTCTCTTGTTACGAAGCCCGTACTCTCCAACAAGCTTCAACTCAGCATCCAACCGCTCCTTCTCATAAGGACGACGGGGCTTCTTAAAGGTCTTCCCATCTAAACACATTCACACATCAATAAAACTCATTAAACAACCTGAGAAATGTCCCACAAAAGCCTACATCTATAGAACACAAATCATCCGTAACAAACATTAAACAGCTTCATTCTAACAAGTTTCCTACTTATACTTCCGGTGACCAAATAGAGCTCACGCTCAGGAAACAAAAAGTCGTGCGCCGACCATTAATGTGTCATCATGTATATCACATATACATAAGAGAAACTATTAGCATCAAACACTATCCAATGACAAAATTAAATATACTTGACCAAAGCTGTAAAAATAACAAAGCAACAAACTTTCATTCAAAAACAGGTAAACATGTTACATTACACCAAGAAATGTCCAACATTTAACAACAGCTAAAATACCCATCCTCAAATTTCACACAGAAGTAACAAAATATTCCATATATTACAAAAGCCTTAATCTTTTCCAACAAATGTAACTATATTATACCAAAGATCAAATCTTTTACACTAGTATCAACATTATAACAATATATATATACATATACATCAACATTTGACTATGAGAGGTAGCAACTAGATACCAAAATCTCAAAAAACCCATGTGGGTGTATTAGCAAACCAAAGATCCACATTATCCAAGTTACATACATGAGAGTTCTAAAGAACATTTGTCACAAAAACACAACCTATTAACAAACACTAACACTAACCCAGATGCTAAAACACGAAAACAAACAAGAAAAAACAAATGGGTATGTGTTAAAATGAGCAGAAAATGAAAACACAAAGAGATCAGACAGAAAGAAATGAATGAAACAAAAAAGGAAGAAAAGGATAAAAGAGAGAACGTACAGTTGCGGTAGAAGGGAACGTGGACCATTGGAACAGGCTTTGTTACTTACTCTCCGGTGGGGTGGAGTCCTCTCTCTCTCCTCACTATCACTCTCTCTGATCAAAAGGAAGAGATGACATACAAGAAGAAAGAAGCAGGCGACTGAGAGAGTATATGTGTTGTTGTTGTGTTGAACCCTAGTTCATTTCATGGGCTTAAACCCTACCCTTTTGACTGTTGTATGGGCCGGTTTAGTTATATCAGTTTGGTTCCGTTTGTAAGATATAAAAGCCCAAGTTCATGCTAGAAGTTCTTTTTCATTTCCTTTTTTTTTTTCTTTAGTGTTGTGATACTAGAACTAGCCATAAAAAACACATACTAGAACTAACAAAAAAGAGAAATTTTTTAAAAACTCGTTTCATATAACTAGTCATTATTGTGTAGTCGATTGGTTATTAATATCTAGTCTCATATATGAAACGGGTATACACAAAGTGAAAAATTTATGTTAGCATATTCATATATGACACTCGATATTAATGTCAAAAAAAAAAGATTGATTAATAACCATCTCCGATGGTTGACTCCTACATGGTCATATGAGACGGGCTCACGCAAATTTTTATTTACTAGTTGTTCCTTCGTCTATTACTTAGATTACTAGTTGTTAGGTAGATAATATCATCAATCCTCACAAACCCTCCTCTATGTGTGATAGTTTACTTAGTGTCAGGAATAGTGGCGTGTTCCGAAGTCATCATTTTCTTAAGTAGGAGTCTAATTAAGTGTTAATCACCCTTTATTATCTTTTGGTTTAGTAATCTAGCTAATAGATTTAGAATTGTTTTAGAGTATAAATATGATCGAAGAGCCATATACTTTCTCTGTAGGATCCATCCTTACTTATTCTACCTAATTAGTTAGTTTATTAGGGTCTAATTTAAGGTGTACGACAACCCATCAAATATGTAAATTTACAAGAATCGATATCAAAACTTTTGGTGTCTATATCAATTACAAATTGAGTTGGACTTCACTTGAAACCAATGTTTTGAAAATCGAACCGGGCATCGAACGGGTTCCTCCAAAGGTTTACTGGTTCGACCGGTTTAACAGGTTCAATCAGGGCTAAAAACCGGCCAAAACCGTTTTTTTAATATTATTTAAAAAATAATTTTTTAAAAATATATTAATTTTAGTTTTTCTGGTCAAAGTTGGTCAAGAACCGGTTTAAACCGACCGAGTTTGACCGGTCTGTCTGGTTTTGACCGGTTCTTGATCAATCCGATTTTGGTGTCTAAGAAAACCATCTGGACCTCTGGTTCCCGGTTAACCCGATTGAACCAGCCGGTCCGGTCTGGTTTTCACAACATTGCTTGAAACTGGACTGGAGTAAAAAGAACCACCCAAAGCTTACTACAGTATCTTCTGGTATTTGTCAATTGTCTATTGTCATTCACCATCAGGTTATTTATCCGTTTGTTGATGATGACTTGATGAGAAATTACATGAAAAGTTTGTTCCCCACCAATCTGGCTTTCACTTAGCTTGCCTTGAAAAAGCTTTTTTCTTTTTCCCTCCTTGAATTGTTGTAATTGAGAAGAATCCTGCACTTCTGCCAGTGACTTGTTCCCTAATCTGAAGCAACGAAGCAACATTTCCTCCATTGTGCTATCTATCAATTCCAATCTCAAATTCTCAAGGCTTTAAATTAAAGAACCTTCTTTGTGGGATTGGGATATTTTTCTCACCCTATGTTCTGTCTTTAGTTTACTCTTTTGAGGCAGTAGCTACGTACTAGCTTAGCAAATCTCCATAAGCCAGTATGAATTCACTAATTTGTAATCACCATGCCCACTTGAGTAGTAATCATACCTTTTAACATGCAAATTAAACCACACGTTATCTCCCAAATACAGAGAGCAATGCAAATGCTTCCTTAATTTTCTCAAAAAAGTAAAATTGTTTTCCTCATGTCATCACAATAGCTTAACTCTATTAATTCGCACTTATACAGTTATACGTTAGTTAGTTCTCATCATGTCGTGCACTAGTTCATCCAAATCGTAAACCTTTATGTCTAAAGTAATAGCTTAACCAATGCTTGAATAGAATTCTACGATGATTAAATTATTCAAACCCCTAAAACATACATTTTTTTTTATGGCCCTAAAGGCTAAAACATACATTGAGTCAACCCCTTCATAACTCTACCTAACTATACGAATCTTCAACAGAAAGTTACATAAAAAAGTTCTGTTCTTGGACTTACTTTCCATCACAGCAATTAAGAAATGTTTTGATGTTTGGGAGTATATTATCAATCAATTATTGGATTATTGCAAGGTTAGTTGTTAATACGTAGTCATTTAGATACCTCCCCTTGAACAAACAAAAATTCATTTCCAATTTGTCCAAATATAAGTACAGTTAGCTAATGAGCCAAATTAGCTTAGGTCGGGCTCGACTTAATTTGGATAATTTAAAGTCGGTCAAATTCGACTTGATAAAAAATGAGTATGAGTTAGATTATGTTAAGGATTCAACTTTTAACTACACAACAATAGTCCACTTTCACACTAGCACTTAACAATATTAAAGGAAATTACTAAATTGGGGTTGATTGTAATGGTAATTAAGCAACTCCATACCGATTAAACGATGTATCGAGTTTGAGCGTCATGAAACTCTCGTTTGGAGACTCACATACGACACTAAATACGCAACCGAATCGGGTCCAAATAGAGTCGAAGCTAAACTTTGCCAAACTGTGCGGTTAAACAAAAAATTGTGAAAGAATATTATAAGTTACGTTAAGAAACTAGGGATGGCATTAAAGCAGAGAACCATACTCCAACCTCGTCCCATCAAGAAATTTCTTTTTTCATCCCCGTTCTACTACCTATGACGTGTCTTGAAATCAAAACTATCCGCACCCTCACGACCACTTGTCAAATCTACGTGCATTCTCGTGTCAACTGAGAAGATGACGGGGCGGTATTCACTTATATCCGCCTCATTTCCAGCCCTAACAAAAACAAAGATAAAGAATTTGAAGCATGAAAATGAGAATCTCCCGGGGGTGTCAAAGACTCAAAGCCAAAGCAAAAACCAAAAGCCCCCCTTTTCTCCAATGTATGTTAAACTCTTAGCTGGGTGGTGAGGTGATTATCATTGCTTAATAACCTTTGACAGCTTTTTTACATCTCAAATCTCCACACATATGATCTGTACAATTACATTACATTAACTTCACAGTTACACATTTCCATATATATTTATCCATAATCATCATTTTCATCATTTCCCTTAATGTTAAACACATTTAAACACTGTAATAACATCAACAAAAACTTGACGCTCCTCCCAACACAACGTTCCTCTCAATAAAGGCGCCACATTGCCACATTGCCCTTAAAAATAAAAAGAAAACCCCCCAAGAAAGAAAAAGGTTAAATCTTTTTCATTTCATCTCATATATAGAAGAGAACCAACAAGCAAGTTACTAAGAGAGAAAGGAGAGAGAGAGGAATCAATTGAAGGGGGGGATGGCGTCCAACATTGGGATAATGGATGGTGCATATTTTGTGGGTAGGAATGAGATTTTGCAATGGATCAATAACCGTCTTCAACTTAGTCTCTCCAAAATTGAAGAGGTTGTTTTTCTGTCTTTCTTTTCTTTTGTTTTGGGTTTTTGATTATAAAGTTATGTTCTTTTCTGGGTATCTCTTCATTTTTGATATTATGCATTAGTTAATGAGTGCAATGTGATGGTACAGTAAGTTTGTGAATGGCATTTGCAGGGTGAAATGTATGAAAAACTAAAAATGGTGACATTTGGTTGTTGGAATGTTGAGTTTATTGATCTTGTTTGTTGGTGAAACAAGTTTGAAGAAGGATGAAATGTATTAGTTAATGAGTGTAATGTGATGGTACAGTAAGTTTTTGAATGGTTTTTGAAGGATGAAATGTAATTTTTTGTTGAAAATGGTGAAATTTGGTTGTTGGAATGTTTAGTTTATTGATCTTGGTTGTTGGTTTTGGCTTGTACATGTGTTTGGGTGATGAAATGTGGAGAATGTGAATGTGGGTATTTTAGTTGATCTTGGTTATGATTGGGTAGTTGGGTTGTGTCACTCAATGTAGTGTTAGATTTGGGGTGTAGAAGTTTCTAACAGAAGGAGGACAATGACAATGTAGCCTTAGTTGTGGTGGAATTTGGGAAAGAAATGAACTTTTGCATATTTGGATTAAGAATTTCAGTTTTTGGTCCTAGGAAGAAAGGTGAAAGGGTTGGGGAAGGTAATGGTAATTTGGATTTTCATATGGGGTTGTTTGCTATGTAATTGAGAATGTTGAGAGGGAAAGTGTGTATGAAGTTGGTGGTTGCTTGGTTGACAATGCTGCAATGGCTTTGTGATTATGGTCCTTGAGACGTCGAGTTTAAGTCTTACCTTGGACCCTTGTCTAATAAGATGTCTTATGATCAGTCTGAAGAAGGAGGATATTGTGGCTGTAGCTTGACAAAGAGTGATATATTTGGTCCAAAGGAAATCAGTGATTTGATCAAAACCCTGGAATGGACAAAATGAATGACGAAGACATCTTGTATTTGGTCCAGTTTCACTGGATTTCTTTGGGAGTTGAAATTTGAGCTCCATGGCTTTCTGTATGTATCAAACATTGTCAATGGTATCCTTCCAGTTGCATCACTTAATCGATGGATCTAGTGATGGAGACTTTCTTTACTAATTGACCTATTTGTATATGCTATGTTCATGTGGGGTCATAGAGTGCCCATTTCTCTTTGAATGGCTCTAAAAAAATAATATTCGTCAGCGGTAGCCGTGGTTCTAGTTGTGTTATGGTCTTCTGCTTGTGTTTAACCATATCTCATAGTATTTTGTTTGAGTAATGATGTTAAGAATGAAAAACTAACAATTTTGTTGCCCTGAATAGGCTGCATCTGGTGCAGTGCAATGTCAAATGATGGACATGACCTTCCCGGGAGCTGTTCCTATGCACAAGGTGTGGCATTTTCTTCTTTTTGAGTTCGTTCCTTTAGCCATTTCTTGTAAGTATCTAGTAATTATAGCTGAAGGCGGTCTTTTGGTTTGTAGGTGAACTTTGATGCAAAGTCAGAGTATGATTTTATCCAAAATTATAAGGTTCTGCAGGATGTTTTTAACAAGTTAAAGATTCAGAAGGTAATTTCAGAAAAGTCTTTTCTGTTGCCTTCAGTATCTGTCATGAGAATAGCACTCGAATGACTGCCAGAAACCACCAACTTAGAGTACACTCTTTGTTTGACATGTTGGTGGTTGCTTTTTTGGTGTGCCATGTTAATTTGAATCAAACACTGTCAAAAAGGGTATTGCTCCAAATTTGAAACATAAAATGTTACTGGAAAGAAAATGTCAAGTGTTATAGGCACTTGCTATAGATGTTTATAAGTTTATATATCTCTCAAGGTCATGAGCCTTGAGAGCTTCCAAGCTGCTCTACACCCCGCCCAAAAGAAAAGAACTGGTGGTGGGACGGGATTTATACTTGCCGTCAGAGGTTCAGATATTGTGGCTGAAAAATCTTTGCTTGTTTGTTTCTGATTGTCTTGGGATTAAGGCTTTCTTGTTGTTGTGGATGTGTGTTTCAAATACATCTTAATTATGAATTGTAAAATATGTAACAGGGATACAGGATACCTTGATAATGTGGCTGACCATAATGTTTCCGTTTTGCCTATTTATCACTGCCCTTTTGAATCTTAGATTATCAAATTTTAATGTAGCAAGTTCTGATCGTTTTCCATTTCGTTCAATGGCTCTAGCATATTGAAGTGAACAGGTTAGTCAAAGGTCGACCTTTGGACAATCTGGAGTTTCTGCAGTGGTTAAAACGCTATTGTGACTCAATGAATGGTGGAGTTATGAATGAGTATGTGGCTTCGTCACTTCTTTTTTGTAATAAGAGTCTCTTTATTGTAATTGTCAGCCTCACGTATTTATTCATCCACTTATCACACTATCTGCGTCTTATGCAGGAACTATGATCCCGTGGAACGAAGATGTAAAGGTGGTAAGAAGAATTCAAGGTCTTTGCAGGCAAACAATACGCATAGTTCCGGGCCTGCAGATGGAGTTGGAGTCAGGAAGGCTTCTGGTTAGCCTATGCACTTGATTTTTCATTTTTGTGTTGTTTTCTTTTCGCCTTGCGGTATCTTTTGTGGAGGGTATTTACTATTTAGCTGATATGCTGAGACAAATTATCTTGATCACTTTCTTGCAGTCCCCAAACAAGGAAAGGCAAATCCACCAGTTGAACTCGATGATTCTGAAGAAATGCAGGCCTTGTCCCAAGAGGTAATACATTAAAGTCACCAAGGTTAACCAATTAACCCTCCTATACATCAAGGTTCCTGTTTCATGAATTCATGAATCTATTAGCCTTTGTTTGTTGGTGATCTAGCTCCTTTTTCCTTTCTGCACTTAGAATTTGGGGTCTGTGTGGCCAAGAGTATTGAATTCGGGCCTTGATGAGCTGATTTATGGCTGTCATATTTAGATCAGATTGAACTCAGTTTCGGTCGTTGTAACGCCTTTCTTTTATACTTTTTTTCTTTCTTTCGTTCATATTAACTGATTCTTTTTCTTTTTGCATGGGATGGCTAAATTTTTTTCGAAAGTTAAACTTGTTTAGCCATGTGGTTGTATAAAAGGCAAAGAGCCTAGTTGTCATATTCTAAGGTTTTGTTGATTCTTTTTATGTAAATGCTTTGTGATCTTGTTAACTTAATTTTCTTCACCTGTTAAACTGTTTAGTGTCTAGTTACTAATTTGCGCTTGAACTTTACCCAGGTTACCGATCTAAAGCTTTCTGTTGATCTTCTCGAAAAAGAAAGGGACTTCTACTTCGGAAAATTAAGGGATATTGAAATACTTTGCCAGACTCCAGAAGTGGAGGATTCACCGGTGAGATTCTTCTGGAAAAATCATCTATTTAGCGCTCTTTTTTTTTTAACCAATTGACATTATTTCTTTGTGTTTAACTTCTACTTTAACTGACTCATCGAGTAAGCCATAAGTTACCATTGTATATTATTGGCTGCATTTCGAAAGGAGCCTCTGTTCTCTGTAGCATTTTTCATAAACTTCTGTAGTTTAACCATGACTGGAACTGTTTTCTATTTCTTTTTCATTTAATCGTTGCACAAGAATTGAAGAAACTGCATAATGTCATGAGAACAAGAACCTCTTCAACAAGAATTGAAAGATAGCATTCTATGTTTCTAAAATAAAAATGCAAGCCAGTCAGCGCCTCAGTGGTACACCAGGGAAGACAGTCTACAAACTACAACAACGACAACAACAACAGCTCAGTCTAATCCCATCTCAGATGGGGTACTGAGACAGTCTACAAACTGCGTGACATAAAACTAGCAATAACTAGGAGGAATTAGTGGAATAAGGGATATAAGATTTTTTTGCTAGTCTAGAAACTAGGAAGTGTAAAGTATGTCAAAAGTGTCGGACCATTGAGCAGTACATTGATTTATCTGGCCAAACAAGTTTGAAAGGGTTTACTATCTCATAGCTCCCTTTTATACACTTTTGAAGAGTTGGTGACATGTCTTCGTTTTCTGCATTAATTCATGACGTCCTTGACTCTTTCTATATACTCCGATTGAGGTAAGTAAGTTATAACCAGAGTGAGTTGTGTTTTACCTGAGACATGGACAGGTCACAGGTGGATAAAATAGTAGAATTAGTCTGGTATTAGAGTCTATTAGTTGACCATTTAGTTCTCAGATGCTTTTGAGGTTTCTATCCAGTATATACTCCTAATATTAGGTCTAGTAGTTTTTTTTGTGTGGAGGGATCAATGAGAAGTATTTACTTTGTAGCCATCATGCAGCAGCTTCCATGTACTGGTATCCATTTCACATGATTGATTTGTCATTTGTGAGGCTGATCTGTTGAAGTATTGATGGCTGGTTGCGATGCTAGACTGCACATTGTGAACCTTTGTCATATGTTTCTGATAAAATGTCGACTCTTGCCATGTTAATAATCTCTTTGACATCTTTGGATAATATTGCGTTCTTACCGACCTCCTCAAAGCGTCTTAGCCAGGATATTTCTTGTACAGAGCTGTCAAAGTCGTCCTGAAACCTGTTCTTTCATAAAAAGATTAAAGTAGCACTTAACCTCTTTAAGGATCTTGAACATAACAGTTTGATGTTTTTAAGGGTGTACGTAAGTGGGTTTGGTGGATTTTTTCACTTCTCATGATTTCTTGTGTTCATGCGTTATCGCGACATTTTTGAACTCCTGTATTTTGTCCTTGCAGATGGCTGTTGCATGTAAGAAGATTCTGTATGCTGTTGACGAAAAAGAATCAGCTCTTGCAGAAGCTCAAGAAGTTCTTGCCGAAGCACTAGACTCTGGTGAAGCCAATCAAGAAGAGAATGGCGAAACTGAGTAATATGTTTGTCAGGTAGCACAGATTGCAGCTGCCACAAAAGTGAAGATCTATTTATTTGACCTAACCCAGTATGTGTCTTGTGAATGATGTATCATGTATGCCTAATGTAGTGTCGCCAATGGAACTTGGGTTTCTTCTCATTGACACTCTGTGATGCATTGAAGTGTGACTGTGATTCTTTGATCTATTGTTCCTCAGAGATCTATATGTCTACACTGAACAGCCAGCCTAGAAATAGGATGATGTACACCTGAATTATTGAAATCCAAGTAGTCCACTCTCTTTCAATAGTCTTGAGCTTGGTCTCCACTACTGATGTTTTTTTTTTATTCAATGGGTTCTACCACTGGATTGCTGGCTGGCTTAACCAAAATTTATATACATCTAGTTCTCCCACAGCATTCAAGGTACCAGGAGGAACAAACATGAATCATACGCTTAGTTGACTACTCCCTCGATTTCTGAAAGTTTTTCCGATTTAGAGTGCACGCATTTTAAGAGTTGTCCATCTATTCCGTACGTTATTAAGAACGCGTGAATAAAAAGGTTTGTTTTTAGAACATGTTGCACATGCAAAGCAAAAACAAGATGACACTCCAGTCGGTTTCTGAGGAGAAAATTATCCTTTCTGCATTTACAAAAAGCAGAATTGCAAACTTTGCTTTTTTGTAATATAAACATGTACTAGTAACTCCACAGGAGTATATCCCTATTCCTAGCAGTATAAACAAGAGACTGTCGTGGTACAAGAAAAGAACAAGAGACGTATGCATTGTCAGAGGGCGACTAGCGACTATTACAATTCCACACTAGCAGTGACTAGAAACTATCCCCGAGCCTAGAACGGACCATGACGACAAGAGACATGATACACGATATATTCCCTGAACAGAGACGCAGGAGCAAGATGTCAAAATAAATGAGCCAATTAAGGCCTACATTTACACCGCCGATGAAGAGACAACGATTTCACCACAGTCCAATCTCAGTATTAGTAACGATACTCATCCTCAAAGATGTAATCACTTCCAGGTGCCGGTCTTCTGTATTCAGCCTACAACCAAACAGAAACACAACCATTAGTATTTTTCAAGTGAAATGGGTGCCAATCAAAACTTCTAATAACACGCTTATACTCCCAACAGATTCATAAAGCTTGTCAAAAAAAAAGATATTTTCAAATACCGTCAAATTTGAAATCTAACTATCAATCTTTTTGAAATAGAACATTCTACAACTTCCACATTTCATCACAAGTCAGCCTTTACCGGAGGTTTAGGGGCTCTGGTCTAGCTACAACAGATAAACTTCTCAACAGGCATGATCAATGAGATTAACATAAACCGTCATGCACAGACAAATAATGTAGAACATATAATCACACCAGAAGAAAAAAAACACAAAAGATGAGGGTGAAAAAGGATAGAAGCAGATGAATGTAAATTGGTGATCAACATACTTTATTAATAATTTCCCGGAAAGCGTCTGTTCCATGCTCCTGTATGTACTTCTCTGCAGCTGTGATAATGTCATCTTTCTTGTTGAATACTTCCTTTTTCCTCGGCACATACCAGATGTTGACTGTGTTTCTCTGTGCACTGACAAATGTCGGTCTAACAAAATGCTCATAGAGATATGAGGCACCACTGAAGTATGGTATAACCAGCCAGCAAGTGACAAGTAGTTTGGCATATGACCAGATTGGGATCCTGCATTTGACCATAAAGAACTCACTAAATTATTACGATCCAACTATACTTTCAAAGAAGACATAGTGAACAAGGAAAAAAAAGGACTAGAGTCACCAGACTATAGATACATGGGTAAACTAGGGTTGAAATGTTGAACTGCTCTTAAACTCGATTGTTTCAGGAAAAGTGAGAGTAGTTTAAAGAGGAGCAAACTATCAGAAACGACAGAAGCTGTAGATGACAGACAGAAGAAAGACTAGGTGTTATTAACCAGCACTTGACAACCACACACATTAAAAAACAATGTGGTTCAAATGATAAAACAGATCATACCCAAAATTAGACAACAAACACCTGAAAAAGGTGGCTGGAGGCAAAAAGAGGAAAAAATAAAAGCGGAGATACCAACTATATCTGACTTAAGGACGTCATCAGCTTTCACTAAGATCTGAGCTTCATATCTTTTTTCATTAATTTTACTCAATCCATTCTTTCTCTCAGATTAATTACCATAAACACCTCACCAACTTCAAATTCAATATATTTGATTTTGTATACCCATACTAGCTAACTTCGGTGACTCACAGACAACCATTGATAGCAGGAAACTCATATCAAATATCATACAGTCACTCATTTCACCTCAGTCAGAATGAGCAAATGACACAGCAAGTATCAACATGGTTCCACCGTCTACAGTCAATATCTTCACACTGATTGCTTCCCCTTAACTCACCATAGATCTAAGTAATCTAGCTAAACTTGCTACTTCTACATTCTTTTCACAAGACAATTTTGCAGTTAATCACCTTCGTTAATCCCATCTACAGATAAGTTCTACGCTGAAGTCAACAATACTGAATCCAGGTACAAGGATGAGTTTCAGGACAGGCTAAAGTTAATACATAATTCAAATAGTTCACAAGTCAAGAACAGGCTACAAGCGTCGAACAAACAACCAGGGAAAGATTCCCAGAACAGGAGAAACATATTCCAAAGTTCAAATCGAACTACTAACAATTTAAAGCAACTTATTTAATAAATGTTTATGCCAAAGTAAAATAACTGAAAGCCTACAGAATAAAGAGAGATAGATATAAAGAAGTAAAGAACCAACACAAGGGAATCTCACCATTCAAGAACTTTTGCAAAGGTGAGCTCAAAAAGCGTAATTAGTGAATATACAATCCAATAAGTTAGCCATTGCTGATCATCAATTGGAGACTTGCTTTCGATTGCTCTTATTGATGCATACCTGCAAGAATGAATCCTTATGTTCAAAATCAAAACTACGAAGACAAATGGAAATACAAAGAAGTTCTAAACCAATAGTCACTCAACGTGTATCAAGGATCAATCACTATTCTTATAGACAAAAACAAGATCGCTCGATATTTTTGTTCCACACATCTAGTTTCATTTGCTTAGTGTTTCACTGAAACTGCACTTTAATCCCATATTGATGGCTCATGCATAGAGAAATCAGAATTACAGTTGCTGCACAACCAATTGCGCGGATTGGGTTCACATATGCACCGGATTGGAAAATGCCATTAAGGTTTCGTTTAGTGATCGTTTTCAAATCCATTTCATACAGAATTTTCTATGGTCACTGCAAAAGTGAGGACTCTAAAACTCTAAAGTATTCATTTATCAAATCTACTTCTAATATATCAGAAACTAAACACTACACTACACTAAGCCAAATTAGTTCTCTTCATCAACTCAACAACAAAATAAATAAACAAATAAGTAAGCCAGAGAGGCAATGTAAGTCCTTGTAACAAAATCAAGAGGCAAAAATAGAGTATATGATGATAGAGAAGTAATTGAAAGAAACTAAGAAAGCTCAACTTTATACTTACAGTGGATAAACAAGGCTAACCACAGGCCTGCATCAAACACAAACAAACAAACCCAAAATTACTTTAATTAGAGTATAATAAATAAATCCAAAACAAAACCAACATTTATAAACACAAATACAAAACAAAACAAAACCCACTTAGATTATCAACATAATTCATGAATCTAAGCTGTCACAGAGGGTAAAGATCAAAACTTTCAGAAAAAAATCAGCAGAAAAGATTAAAAAAAATGCTAAAGGTACAATCTTTATACACAATGCAATCATAATTGATGAAAATAGAGAAAACCCAGATGCAAAACTGAAAAATAAGGTGAGAGAAAGGGATAGAGGGACAAACCCAGCAAGAACATCAAAGTTCTGAAGCACCACCTTGATGAAAGTTCCTGCACCACTGCCACCCATTGCTATATTTCAAGCTCTACTTTTTTTGGTGTGTTATTTCTAGTTTGGTTTGTTGTTATTATGATCTCAAAGATGAAATCTTTTTGCAAATTGAGAAGTGGGTTTGTTTAGTTTAGTTTAGTGTAGGGTTTATAAGTGAGTGAGTGAAGTGAAGAGAAAAGAAAAACAAAGTATAGAAAATGACTGAAAATAAAAGTTAACATAAATAAATGAAGTGGGAAAGTGGGGACTATGAGGATTTATCTTGATGGGATGTTGACTTTACACGTGGCACGATCTGGGGTGGAGAGAGAATGGATTGAGTGTTGTTGAAGATAGTATGACACTGTTTGGTTGAACTGTGTAACAAACTGTTTTGTTTGTGCCTAGGAAGCGCACATGACATGAGCTTAGCCTTTTTGGAAGCAAGTATGGCTGCCTTTATTCTGGACCCTCTGGTAGGTTCTTCAGGAGGTGTGTTCAGGACAGGACAAGCTTATCAGTTTGGCTTGGGCTTCAGCAATGTACGTAGCTTATACGGCCCCTTGAATAAAGGAGTTAGTACGTGGCATGCAGCGCCTCAAAGTCGGAAAAAACAAGGATAACAACCGATGTCAGTGTTCAGGGTCATGATGTACACAATAAGATTGATAGAAGTACTGGTATTAGAGCATACACCAAACTGAAAATCAGTTACCGACCTAAACTAGGGTGTTAGAACCTAGAAGTTGTGTTGGCTTTAGGGTCCTCAAATGTTGGGCAAAAAATAGTGATTGTGTGAACTCTGGAAAGAAAAACTATGGTTTGCACAAATGAATCCTGTGAGAAGAGAAACTCTGAATCAGAAAAGTTGCAATGTTCTACACAGTACTGACAGTGGTAAGGACGGTGTGAGGATTTTAATGAATTTCTGATGTCAGTTTCAGAGAATATATACATTTTGCTAGCAGAAGTAAAAGTTTTATGATTAATTACAAAGATGAGAGATGGTCCGGCTTCTACTAGATGTCTTCAGATCACCCCATCAGACGTGGGAATGATGGCTCTCATTGACAATGAATATAACTGCCTCAATAGCAAGTAATAAGAGTCACTAATCTGTATAGCTCATGATCAGGAAACATAGGGCAGAGCATCTGAGGTTCTGAACTGAGCTCACCATCTACCCACCAGCTAAGCTAGATCTGCAGTTTGTTCCGCAATTTGATTCAAGTAGTAGTTTCTGTCTGCTTTGACAAAAGTTGTAATGGCCATGAATCTGCTGCTGTAGGATATCTGGCATGAGGTTTGCTCACTTCTACGGGCGGATTAGACACCGCATCGACCTTTTTGATACCTTGCAGGTCCGGAGCAACGGGGATAACATAGAGCGGACCGAGAACTGGTGACTGCTGCTTTGAAGGATCTATGTAAGGCAATTGTTGAAGGTGGCTTTGCATGAACTGAGAGGCAATGTCTGCTTGCCAACATTCAGCAGGGTTCACATTTAAGTCAGGCTTAGATTGAGCCAGTCTCTCTTCTATATCGCTTTGCAGTTTCTTGATTTGTTCTTCAAGTGCAGTATTCTCATCTCTCAGTTCATTCTTCTCCACCGTCATCTAGTTACACATTAAAATACATCAGAAATCCTGAACAGTAACTGTGGAAGACAGATTGGTATAACCTTATATCACACAACTGAAAAAATTCCTCTAATATATCTTCCATACAAATTGAAATACTGTCTCTTAGAATCAGTAAAGTACCACCAAACATCCATGATCCATACAAAACCATGCAGAATGATAGCCGTACTACCAATCAAAGAAGAGAATGAAAGCAGTAAATAGCCTGAAAGCCTTCAGCAGTTTTAGAGGTTCAACCAAATAAAAAAGATGGTCAAGGAAAAAAGCGCAGGCGGGGGGTAGTCCTTCAAAATTTCCGTAATCAAATCATTCATATGTAATTCTCTACTATTCTCAAAAGTTCCAATGTTCATTCTTCATCATGAGCAATACCAAAATGATTCAGGGTAAACGCTATGCTGCAAATAGCCTTCACCATTTGCACCACAGAGTAACTTCCTTTTAAGGCACACGAGGACAGTTAAGGTTACACTAGGACAATTGGAAAGGACAACTCAAAAATGTCTCAAATGTCTCAGAAGATTCACTATGAAAAATCAGAGAATGAGAGTAGAATCCTTCTTATAGAAGACGGATTGTATCATGTTAACCAAATATTAGTCTTGAAAAATAAAAGCCAAAAGCCACAATAAACGAAAATACACAGAGCAAGGATAAGAATTAAAAAAAATAAAACTAATGGAGCTTACATATTGGGATTCTGACAAAAGAGTCGCATTCTCTTTTCTGAGGCTCTGAATCTGAGAGATCGAGTCATTCACAAGGCGTATTGTTTCGCTTAATAAAGATGCCTTCCCGTTGTTTTCTTCACATAAGTCTGCATAGAATTTAGATTTATAAGACTACACCCCAGAACCCCACAGCACTTAATCCAGCACACAAAGATGTGAATTATAAAACTTTCAGATGTATCAGGTAACATCGAAGTAGACTTACCAAGGACATTAGCCAGTCTACTAAAATGATCATTCAACTTCTCACGTTTCAGTTTCTCCCGTTCAGCCTTTAAAACCTTTTTTGGTAATTTTCCATACTTCTTTTTGGTAGGATGAGACCTGTGAACCAAAAATGTTACATATTACTACAGATAACTATGATCCATATTACTAGACAAAAAGAGTGATAGTCTGAGTCCAGTTCAAGACCAAAAGGAAACTCGAAAATATGACCAAACACAATGCTGTTTCAGAAAGCTTTCTAAAGGTCTATCAATCATCAATCATTACTTTTTATGGTAGTAGATCCTTTCAGTAGTTGTCAAATGATCCCTATTCACCAATTTATTCAAAGCTTATAGAATAACACACAGACTGAGTACTCATGTAGTCTTGTTTTCCACTAAAAATGATATGGCTAGCTCGTATAAGAGGTTTCTATGAGCTACCTGAAGCCACATTCCTTATAATTGTCTATCTCAAATTTCCACCCCAGATTATCACAACCTCTAGTGTAACAAACCGCAATCGTGGCTGGAGTCCTGGACTTAAGATGTCAAGTTGGCAACCTTGTAAAAGATTTATACTAGTATATCCCTAAAGTGGCATTCATGAAGATGACAAATCAGATACTCAACTTCCTCATTAGCCCTCCCTGCACACTCCATCAAAATAGCGCCACTCACAAAAAAAAAAAAACTTCCTACTGGAGGAGTGCAGGGAGTATCCTCCGGACCTCCCTAAGAGTACTTGTACAGTTCACTAGAGCATCGATCCTACTCGGCAACTTAAGCCAGAAGGAGAAAGGTCTACAAATACTCTAACACTCTACATTGATCAGTGACAGTTCACATGCCAAAGATCCCACCTTTATTCATGCATATCTACATTTGGATGTATAAAAGTAATACAACTAACCACTACCTAGTATAATCTCGACTTTGCCAAATCGCCAGGGATCAATTGATCAAACAACAATAAGACCAACAAGATTGCAAGAACCTAATTTTTCACTAGGGTTAACAACAACTAACAAAGAGACCAACTCAATCAGTGTAAAATGGTCCAAGTTCACATGATCAAGACTCAAATTACCAAAATGTATAACATCATCTAACAAGCAGGGAAATATAATGAACAGCAACACAAAATTTAGAGACATGCTAACATTATGTAAACAACATAATAACAAAATCCACAGTACTAACCCAACAATTTCCCTCTGGGTAGCCTCATTTCCTTCAAGAACAAGGGCATCAGCAACTTCCACAACCATCCTTCACTAATAACCAAATACCAATCCTATTTTTATTGGTAGTTCCAATTTCCAAAACAGTAATAAAATCAAAGTCTCTGCAAAAAATCAAAAATTACAGCATAATAAGAACTAGGCCAACTCAAATTCAACCAACTTATACTTGCATACGCTCCTTTCCATAATATAATAATCTAAACAGCACAACTTCCCTTCCTCAACAGAATTAAAGAAAAAAAGACAGCCAGCAACGAAAGAAAGCAAAGAACACTTTTTTATTCTTTTTTTCTCAAATTAGCAAGCATAAAAAGGAAAATTAACAAAATCTAAGAGATACCCATTAACCTAAACCCTTCAAAGAACAAAACCCAGAAAGGATTTCAATTATTATCATCAATTCATCTTCACCATGATCACCAAAATCCACATTTTCTCAACAAAACAACCAAAATAAAAAAGAAAGAAAAACAAAAAAAAGATGAGATATGAGTAACACTGTATCATCAGTAACATACCTGGAGGTGAAAGAGAGAGAGAGGAATGAATGGAGGTGAAAAACAAAGCAGCAACAATGGAAAAGATTTAAAGAAAGTAAAAAATTGTCTTGGGTGAGGCGTGTGGTGAAGGGAAAGAGAGGAAGGGTAGGCACGTGCTAGGCGTATGCCAGTGAGGATATACGATGGAGAAATGAGGACACGTGGGTGTTTAGCTTAAGAGGGTGGAGTGCATTCTCTGTCCTCAGGTAAGGAGGAGCTTTGTGGAGTTTTGTGGTGCGTTGATTGTTTGAACTTTGAAGTGCTTAAGCTAACCACACGCCCCCCAAGTATTGCGCTTTCGTTGCTAGTGACTTGCTAGTTGCTACGGCTTGTGTCTTACGTGTTACATTATTAACTTTGTGGTGTTCCTATGTTTGGTTTGTGTTTGTCACACTTCTTCCTTTATCCAAAAGAGATGTTTTGTTCAGCTGTTAGAGCCGGTCAATTGAGCTGACTTGGCTTAAAGTCGAAACTGCTCGACTCAATTTCGGTTAAATTCAGTTAAAGTTGACTCGTTGATGAGTTGGATTGGTCAAAGTTAAGTCGTTTAAAGAGAGCTGACATCGAGTTATGATGCGTAGCTCGGTCTAATTCGGTAAAAGTCCGCTTAAATTGGATAATTTGGTCAAATTTATCTCGACTTAACTATCATAAATCAGTCAAAATTCGGTCATAGTCGACTCAAATCAAGCGTTGTAGGTGAGTTGAGCACAAGATAAGGTTATTTCTGATCAGATCAATCCCAAGTCAGCTTGAACTCGGCTCAAGCGGCTCGTGGCCAGCTCGAACCGCAGTGTTCGTTGTTGAGTTTAGTTTTTTTTCAATACAATTACAATTATGATTTCCTCCACCTTCTCAATCTTCATTACAAATCAACTATCCAAAGGTTCTAAAGGAGTCTTAACTGGCCAAAAGCAAATGACTCAATACGATGCTTTAGCTTTTGATTAATGTGAAGAGTAATTTACACTAAATAGTGGGCTGGAATTAAACGGAGAAGAAAAATACAACGGGAAATTAATTTTAAGAACAAGTCATGCCAAACACCCTCTAAAACTAACACTACAATGTTATCAAAAAAAAAAAAAAAACTAACACTACAATGGGGTGGATTGGATCCACCAAAAGGTAAGGACCTTATGACAATAGTGTTTATTTTTCCAATAAATAAATAATTGGATTTAGACTGATTTTTATTGAGAACGGCCTAAATGGTGTTAGATTAACTCGAACAGGAATTAAACTTTAACTAGAAAAGATTTGTTAGAAAAATAATAGAAATGACCAATTATCAGTTTGATGCATACTACATTTATTAACACTGATTGATGCCAAGTCTATTATTCTTGGGTAATATTTGGTTCACTCCGTAGAATGTTGGATAATATGGTATCTAATTACAAACAAGGCTTACCCAATGAATTACAGTAATAGATACAGTACTATAGTTGAATACATGAGTTATGACATACATACATTCTATCAAATTAGAAGGTTAGCCATGAGGTGAGCGCAGATCTTCAGAACACGAGTGCGCTGCAGGAGATTTCCTCCGTCTGTTTGTATTAGGGCTAGCAGGGAGAGGGTATAAGGGCTGTCATCACCCTCACATCAAGTACTGGAAGTCCCGGTACTGTCTGGCGCCACCATGTAGTTCAAAGCACTGTACAACATCTCAATTTTCAAGATTTTCAATAAGCAACAGCCTTCTCATCAATCTAGATCTTCAAGAATAAGCTCTTGAATCTTTCCGCTAAACAGGTCTGTTCAATGTTGGGATGCTCTCTTCAGAGCAGCCTAGTTGAAACCTGCGAATCTTCATTCTTCCATCTATCCCGAGAGCAAGGACATCAAGCTCCTCCACATACCACAACTCAGAGATAACAGCCTAAAATGATTCAAGTTAAACGGAAATAAATCAGAAAAAAGTAAAATTGAGATAAGAATTGCATGTGTGACATGTG